>SNQJ01S0050313.1:31352-46716 GCA_010110895.2 Picea sitchensis | reverse complement strand
CCCAAATGGATGAATGGATTCAATCTGCGGATTTGCAAAGTCGAATCCGAATTGGAAGGTCAAAAATTTGAGTTTTAATGGTCATCATAATGTTGGACAGAGTTTGGAGAATCGATGATTGATATCGTTTTCGATCTTGGATCAACGGTCCTGATTTTTCCTTGAATTTTTTTTAAAATTCGAATGTTTGCAAAGTTTGGCGGAATTATCAAATCAGTGGTTGGGATTGATTCAACGATTTGAAAAATGAGGAACATCAAAGGTTCCTATTCATTTCAACTATTTGGGGAGTTGGATAAAACCAACATTCAAGATCATCTTTGTCGGGAGATAAACAACCCAGATTTACCTGTGTTTTTGTCAAAAAATTCTAAGTGTGGAAGTTCACCAACAAAAATCATCGATGGTCGATGGTCAGGGGTTGACAAATGGGGTGAAGGGTTGAACATAAACCAAGGAAAATCTGTGATCATCGATGAACGATGGTTGGGAATCGACAAATTCTGGTGAAGTTTTCTTTTTTCCTGGAAAAAGAAAATATCCGATCGTCGTTGACCGATGGTCAGGGATCGCCAGAAAACATCTGAAGTCCCGAACTCCAGAGTAAATCTGGATCATCCATATTCTGGTACACGTGTCTGAATATTAGCAAGGGTTTGTAAATTTTAGCATTCGACAGTCTGGGGGTGTGGTGGTGCTCAACAACAAAAACCTCCGAAGTTCTGAACCCCGAAGTAAAGCTAGACCATTTGTGTTTGAGGACATGTGTGCGCAGATCATATGATTTGGGAGTTCGATGTTTAGGGGATTTGTGGTGTAGTGTGGAAAAGTTTCTTGAAGATCTGAAGTTTCGAAGTCCTAAAGGAGAGAGGCACTAGAGTGATGTGGCTTGATGACATCACCTGGGGTGACGTGGACACACTTGATGATCTCCACGTGTCACCGTGTTTCATGTTTTTCAAAGACTGTTCATGCCAATTATTATATGACACGTGTCACCCATCAGATAGGGCCACGTGTCTGTGCCTTATTTTCTGCCATGTGGCAGTATATCCTATAGTCCAGAGACTTGGAACTCAGAAGGATTCAAGGCATAAGCAGTTGGGGTGGAGGAATCCTGAAGGTCGGATTCCATCTTAGTCATTGATTACAGTAGACACGTGGTACAAGATCCCAAGGTTTGGAGACTTGATACTCTAAAGATTTTGAGTGCATGTTGCTTGGGTCGAGAACTCCTGAAGGTCTGAGTTAATATCCACCATTGACTAGGAGGTGATACGTGTAGGAAGGAGAGGACCTCTGATATTTCAGAACTACAAGAGATCTATGGAGAGGTGCTTGGGAAAGCCCCGAATCTCGGAGCTGTGAAGGAAATCCTAGTTGTTGATCAGGATAGGATACGTGGCAACAGATCCTACAGTCCAAAGACTTGGCACTCTAGAAGAGTTGAGAGTGTGGAAATTCCAAAACTCCCAAAGCCATATTCTTGGAGCTCCTGTTGATCATCAATCTCAACCCTTGATCGATTTTAAACCATACGATATCCAATATAGAGATTCTAACACAGAAAAGTGCCACGAAGTATTTGGCCCGCGATTTTGAGTCGTGGTCACTTGGGAAAGTGGTTTGAAGGAAGCGCCCATGCAGAATTGATTTTTGTATTGACCCAAGGATAACATGGAAGTGTTATTTATAAATATTCTTCACGAGTTGAAAGGATCTGTAGCATTATTGACAAAGTTTGTTTATCATATGCTTAATTCTAACAAAATGGTCACTTGCACATTTTGCAGAATTTAGGGATTTAAATACATCAAATTAGAATGTGTATTGAAGAAATGGAAGAAGATAAGGGAGCCTCCAGCCATGATAAAGAGGCCAAAGGCCAGAATACCAGAATTGGAAATGCAGAGACAAAATCCAACGGACGGAAGGGCCGAGGGGAGAAAGAAACATTGCTAGAAACTATGAAGAGCCTAAAATAGAAGTGTGGAGATACAAGGCAGACAATGAGAGGTTAATGAGGGAGAACATTTAGATAAATTATCGAGTGTTGGAGAGCTTAAATCATTTGTAAATTCAAGCCAAAAATTTCACAAAGAAAGAGGAAGAAGGCAGGTGTCATGAAAGAAGAGATGATCATGGAAGAATGGGTTATTCCAGAAGTGCTAGCAAAGATCATAGACACCACTCACCTCCTTACTAAGAAAAAACGTTTTATGCATTTGAATATTCCTTAAGCAGTCCAAAGGTGTCTCCTGTCAGGCACTATAATATTCCAGATATAAAAAAGTATGCAAAACATAAATAAATAGCTAGAAATGGCAGATGAACAACAATATAACCATACCAACACCACAATAATACCAAAATGATACTAGAATAACACCAGAAAGAGCACTTTGATTACTGAGAGAAATCACTTGCCTCTTCGAGGGGGAAACCTCCAGCAGAGTAGAGCTCTATTACAATAATATCTAAGAAAAAATTTCTCATACCCTCGACTCCTATTTATAATAAATATGTCTATCAAAAGAACCATCTAGAGGAATATCCTTCTAGAAGTGGAAGCTTCTATTATGTCTTCTTAGATTGGACTTATTATTCCTTATTGCTAGGCCTTATTAATATTGACCTTTATTAGATGGAGATATATTATTCGACCTACGTGAGGGGTTAGGTCCCTAACATGTCCTCCCCCTTAAAAACAACCTTGTACTCAAGGCTTGAGATGTGGAAATTGTTGCAGAATGGTAGTTGGTTCCCAAGTGGCATATGTTGGATTTGTATCTTTCCACTAGACTAACACTTCCTTGATGGTTTGCTAACGCAAACGATGCTCATGCTAGTCCAAAAAAACATGTGGTTTTATCTAAATGGAGCCTTCTTCATCCAACTCGGGAAGGTTGGTTTGAGTTTCGCACTTATTTCCAATCACCTTCTTTAAGCAGGAAACATGAAAAACATGATGGAGATTAGAATGAATGGGAAAAGATAACTAAGAGGCCACCTATCCCACACGCTTGAGAACGGTATAAGGACCATAAAATTTGGGCACCAGTTTCTAACAATGGTAAGCCTTGAGGGAATTTTTCTTATAAGGTTGCAATTGAAGAAACACCTGATCCCCTTCTGCAAATTGACTTTCAAAGCGACCTTGATCTGTTTGTTTATTCATGCGATTTTTGGCCATGACCAAATTCTCTTTGAGGGTACGAAGAATAGCCTCTTGAATTGTAAGCGTTTAGTCAATTGTCGGGACCTTCGAGACACCTGGAAAATATGAGATAACCAAGGGTGGCTTTTGTCCATATACCACTTCAAAAGGAGTCATGTGAGTAGTTGTATGGTACAAAGTGTTTTACCACCAATCAACTAGTGGTAACCATTGAGCCCACTGATTTTTCCTTTATGAAGAAAAACACCTCAAATATGTTTCCAAACACTTGTTGAAAACTTCAGTTTGACCATCAGTATAGGGATGATAAGTTGTGCTAAGATGCAATTGGGTGCCTTGTAGCTTGAACAGTTCTTTCAAAAAATTGTTGGTGAAAGTTGGGTCGCGATAAAAAACAATAGAATGTGGCATGCCATGAAGCTTGAAGTCCCGATCCATGAAACATTGAGCCACAGTGGATGTTATAAATGGGTGTTGAAGAGAACATAAATGAGCATACTTGGAATGACGATCAACTACCACCATGATGACTGATTTATTTCCCAATTTAAGTAAGCCTACAATAAAATCCATAGAGATATCCTGCCAAATAGTAGGTGGAATCGAAAGCGGTTGTAGTGTGCCAGGAGATTTTACTGTTTCTCCCTTGTTGCATTGACACACATCACATTCAACCACAAAATTACAAACGTCTTGTTTCATACCATCCTAGAAAAAAGAACGTTTGACCCGGTCATAGGTTTTGGTAAACCCGAAGTGCCCAACTGTGGGTGTAGCATGAAGCTTAGAAAGTACCGTGGATTTAAGTTTTGATTGTTTACTTAAATACAAATGACCTTTGTATGGAATCTCATCATTGAGCCAAGAGTACCCTAGGGAAACTGGAGAATTGGACTACAATTGTTGTATCATATGTGAACTTTTGGGATCGTGTAGCCATTCTTGGTGAATAGCTTGGAGCCAATATGGTACAATGAATGAGAGAGAAAAAAGAACCCTTCATCTTCATATTTTATGGAAAGTGTATCAACAACCACATTGTCTTTGCCTTTCTTGTAAATGATCTCATAATCATATCCAAAGAGCTTAGTCACCCATTTTTGTTTCTCTGGAGAGGAAATGCGTTGTTCCAGAAAATACTTGAGGCTCTGATGATCTATCTTAATTTGGAAGTGTTTCCCCAATAGATAAGGGTGCCAAAGATCCACGGCATGCAAAATAGACAACATTTTCTTTTCATAGATTGATTTTCCCAAATTTCGCTCAGGAAGTTGTTTGTTGGTAAAGGCCAAAGGCTGACCCTCTTGCATAAGGATAGTGCCAATTCCTTTCCCTGAAGCATCACATTCCAGGACAAAGGTATTTTTGAAATCAGGAAAGACTAGGAGTGGAGTGGTGCACATAGCCATATTCAAGGTTTGAAAATCCTGAGCAGCTGCTAGAGTCCAAGTGAAAGAATTATTTTTAAGGAGTGCAGTGAGAGGTGCCACAATCTTTCCATAATTCGTAACAAACTTGCGATGATAACCTTTTAAGCCCAGAAATCCACATAATATTTTGAGAGTCTTTGGGTGACGCCAATCTTGCATATCTTCAATCTTCTTAGGATCCACCTTGACGCTGGCCTTGCAAACAAGATGACCTTAGTACTCGACTTCTGAGGCACCAAAAGCACATTTAGATTGTTTGAGGAAACATTGGTGCTGAGAGAGTAGATGGAGAACTTGATCCACATAAGCAAGATGGGTTGTCCATGTTTTACTATAGATGAGGATATCATCAAAGAAAACTAAGACAAAATGACGGAGAAAAGGACGAAAGACATGATTCATGAGGATTTGGAAAGTGGAGGGATCATTACACAAGCCAAAGGGCATGAAAAAAAATCATAGTGGCCGTTCTAAAGGAAGTCTTAGGAATGTCTACCTCTTTCATACGGATCTGGTGGTAGCCAGAATGAAGATAAAGTTTAGTAAAGAACTGGGTGCCACTCAATTCATCCAATAGGTCATCAATGATAGGAATGGGAAATTTTTCTTTAATGGTGAGTTTGTTGAGGGTGCAGAAGTTAGGACACATGCACCAAGAACCTTCTTTCTAAAGGACCATGACCATAGGAGAAGAGTAGGGGCTTGTACTAGGGATAATAACACCTACGTTGAGCAGTTCTTGAACCATTTTCTCAATTTCATTCTTTTGGGAAAAGGGGTGACGATAGGGACAAATATTGGGAGGAAGGCTTCCTGGGACAAGGGGCATGGAATGATCATGAACACCATGGGAAGGAGGGAGTCCCTGGGGAGTGGAAAAAACCACTTGATGTTTAGAGAGGATGGATTGTAGGTCTTGCGACATAGAGGGTGTCTCAATTGATTGTATGGCATGGAGTTGGGAAATAATGCCAGAATGATCTTTTTTGAGAATATTTTCCATGTGATGGTAACTCATGATCTTTGGGAAACTGAAGGTGATTCCTTGGAACTTATATTGTTGGCCCTCCTAGTTGAATTGCATGGTTAATTCATTAAAATCCATGGGAATGGGACCCAAAGTCCTTAGCCATTCTGCACCCAACACAATGTCACAACCGCCCATGTCGATAGAAAACATATGATATTTCAGGTGGTATTCACCAATTTGGCGACGCACATTTTCACAACTCCCTCCACATTTCATGGACCTGCCATTGGAAATGATGATTTGGAAATTATTGACTGCATGGATATAACAATTAGTTTATTGGGCAATGCGGTGATGAATAAAATTATGGGTGCTTCCACTATCAAAAAGAATGATGACCTTCCTATACTTGATGTAACCAATTAGCTTGAGGTTTTGGGGAGAAGAGAAGCTAGTGAGAGCATTTAGGGAAATGGTCGGTTCTACATCCTAAGGGCCTGAGGGAGGGGTTATGTTAGTGGGTTCAGGTGACACAAACGCAAGGGGAGCCTCAACATCCTCTTCTAAAACATCCTCTGAGATGGCCATAAAAATATTTTGTTCCTTACACTTGTGTCCCGAAAAATATTTTTCATCACCATTATAACAAAGGCCTTTGAGTTTTCGTTCAACCATTTTGGCCCTGGTCAATTTTTGGATCTTTAGTGGAGGAGAATGAGGAGTGGGAGTTACTAGTTTCGCGTGAGGAATAAAGGAGGGTTTTCAGTTTTGAGAAGAGACAACTTGTTGTTCTTCCTTATCTCTTTTATTAGACTCCACCCAACTTTGAGCCCAATCCATGAGGACATGGACACAAATCTCATCCTTTAAGCCACTGATAAAACATTCTCGGAAAAAAGCATCATACATGCTCTCTGTATGAAAATCCAGTCACTGAACTTTGTCAAATGACCTAAATGGTTGGTGTCAGTTTCAAAGCGTTCATAAATATCTGCCACAAATTTTGTCCAAGCAACATACCCTTGGTGAGCATTTTTTCTCCATTTCCACCATTGCCAATGTTCTTGATCTAGATGGAGAACATCATACCGGATTTTGGCCAACTCATCTGTAATTCCATACAAAGAAAAATAATGTTCCATTTGAGTTACCCAACCAGTGGGATCCGAGAAATCAAATTTGGTCACATCCACATGCAGAAGGCGTAGGTCTCAGTGAAAGTGGTGGTGCTGAAAATTCTCAGAATGAGAGGAAGTTTCACCTTTGGTATGCAAAGGTGGGTCAGATAAGGGAGGATCTGCAGGGATATGCAGCTTGGTGCATATCATCATAGTGACATATTAAATATGGGTAGTAATGTCTTGTTTGAGTTCCTCGATTGAGGCAGCGATGGAGGAATGCATGTTTTTATTGACGGTGGCAATATTGGCACTAAGCTATCTCACTTATTGTTGGGTCTCTGTGAAATTAGAGTGCAATGTATTGAAGTGAGCTTCCAAGTCTTGGCTACAGGTATGGGCCATGATGACGAGGGAACACGAAAAGGGGTGGGTGGGACCACACAATTTTTTTTTTGCTGAAAAATGATAGGTATGAATGCGATAAGGGAGAAGAGAGAAATCCAATGGAATATTTTTTTTACACCTGGGAAGTTATACTCCAATCTAAAGAATACTGCAGTGATGAAATGCCCAAATGTTTGACAGGAATAAATGTGTAGTAGTTTGGAAACTCAAATGTAGGAGACACAGTTGCACGACAATAGATATTGTCTGTTATGTCTTTGTTTACATCCCCAAAGTTTAGGTATTCAATGGTTCTAGAGACAAGGGTTTTCTCTATGATATAACTCTCTGATATACGTGCGGGGAACAACACTAATACTCAACCCAATATCTCAGGGCACCAACTAAGGAGGCTAGACCATGTCCTTAGTCGTACTACCCGACTACCCAGGTACTAGAGAGTATCTTCCTAAGTGTTGTTCTCGGTGGCACTATAGCAGTCAGGCGATCGATCAGTTTTTCTATGGAGGGCTTCAGGAGATCTAGGCTGATCTATATATAGGTGTTGTCTGATGTGCCACCACTTGAAGGGGTGCCAACAAGGGTTACAAGGGTGGCCAACCGATGTGTGCTTAAGTACCACTTGTATTTCTTGCGTGTATGAATCCCCGATCGCGGGTTTATGCATGTAATGACAGAGCTTTGTAGATTAAATATGTCGGAATACATCTCTACCCTGAAAAAAATTAATCCACAATTTTCTGTCGAGAAAAGTGCTATGATACCACTTGTAATATTCCAAATATAAAAAAGTATGCAGAACATAAATAAATAGCTAGAAATGGAAGATGAACAACAATATAACTAGAACAACACCACAATAATACCAAAATTATACCTGAATAACACCAGAAAGAGCACTTTGATTACTGAGAACAATGTTCACTTGCCTCTTCAAGGGGGAAACCTTCAACAGAGTAGAGATCTATTACAATAATATCCAAGAAAAAAGTTCTCATACCCTCGACTCGTATTTGTACTAAATATGTCTATCAAAAGAACCATCTAGAGGAAGATCCTTCTAGAAGAGGAAGCTTCTATTAGGTTTTCTTACATTGGACTTATTCTTCCTTATTGCTAGGCCTTATTAATATTGACCTTTATTACATGGAAATATATTATTCTACCTACGTGGGGGGTTAGGTCCCTAACATGCACCAAATAAGGAGACATGAGGTGGATAGTTTGCAAGGAGAGATGAGGAATCTCAATCCACCATCCTTTGATGGTGAAAGAGAAAGGGAAGATGATTCTAAAGCATGGTTTCTTGGACTCAGGAGATATTTCCAATTGCAAAACTATTCATCAAATCTAGAAGCCATAATTACTACCTACCACTTACATGGGAAATATGCAATGTGGTGGGATCAACTGAAGAAAGTTGAACATATTAATGAGAATAAAATCACTTGGAAGCAATTCAAGAAGTATTTCTAGAAGGAGTACCTCTCAAAGAATTTTTATGACCAGAAAATGTAGGAGTTCTTTGAACTTAGACTGGGAAGCATGACTATGGAAGAGTATGAGAAGAATTACTTGGGGTTTTTAAAGTATGTTGGGTTTCTAAACAATGAAAAGGTGAAAATACAGAGGTTTTTGAGTGGACTTCCAACCTTTTATAAAGAGAATATTATGTATGATGAGACGAAGACCTTGACTGAGGCTATTAGGAAGGATAAATACTTGTATGAGCAAGGCCAGGGTAGATATTCCATGCATAAATATTTGAAGGATAAGAAGAAGGAGAAGTCTGATCAGAGGAGGAAGGTATTCAAACCTCCTTTCAATATAAATGATCCTAATAAAAATCATCAAGACCAGTATGCTAAGGATTATTCCAAGAAAGAAGACTCCTTGGGAAAAAGGGGAATACCACCAATCCAATGTTGGGGATGCAAAGAAAATCACTTGTACAAGGATTTCCCACACAGAATGGACAACGTGAATAATGTGCACAACATCCAATAGGATACAAGAATCGAAGACATAGGAAGGATTTATGCAACCTTATATGATCGATAAGGAGAATACCAATCCAACATTATCGAGGTGGAAGGTAAGATCATAAATCAATCTTTTTTTATTTTAATTGATTCAAGAGAAAGTCATTGTTATATTGATCCTAAAATAGTGGATAGATTACATTTGGATAAAAGTAAGCTTGGGAAATCAAGTTTGGTTCAACTAGCCACTGGAACCAAAAGGAGAATCCATGATATGGTCATAAGTTTTTCTGTAATTCTTAATGGTGTGAATAATAGTGCTGATCTAAATATCATACCATTGGGGTCTTATGATATTTTAATTGGGATGGATTGGTTGGACAAGCATCATGTTTTCCTAGATTGTCATAGCAAGACATTTACATGTCTTGATGGTGATGGAAAACAGAGCACTGTGAAAGGAGTTCCAAGGCCCATCTCTATAAGGGAGATTTCAGACTTATAGCTGAAGAGATATTTTAGAAAAGGGTGTCAATTGTATGAAACCCAATTGGAGGAGACAAAAGATACAAAGGGGACAAGCCTTGAAGATTTCTCGATACTACAAGAATTTGAGGATGTATTCCAAGAAATACCAAGGTTTCCACCAAAAAGGGAAATAGATTTCTCTATTGATCTAGTTCCAGGAGTTTCCATGGTGTCAAAAACACTTTACATAATGAGTACGCTCGAGTTAAAAGAATTACAAATGCAGTTGGAGGAATTGTTGAAGAAATTGTACATACCCCCAAGTGTTTCACCTTGGGGAGCACCAAGACTCTTTGTCATAAAGAAATATGGAACCTTGAGGCTATGTATTGAATTTCGACAACTGAATAAGTCTACTATAAAGAACAAGTATCCTCTACTCAGAATTGATGACCTCTTTGATCAGCTAAGAGGAGAAAATGCATTTTCAAAGATAGACGTGAGATCAGGATACCATCAGGTAAGAATCAAGGAAGAAGACATCCATAACAAAACCTTTAGAGCCAGGTATGGACACTATGAATTTTTAGTGGTGCCATTTGGATTGTCCAATTCGCCAACTGTCTTTATGTGCTTAATGAATGGCATATTCATAAATTACTTGGATACGTTTGTCATAGTATTCCTAGATGACATAATTGTCTATTCTAAGTCAGAGGAAGAGCATGAACATCACCTAAGATCGGTACTACAAGTGATGAGAGAACGTCAATTGTATTCCAAGCTGAGTAAGTGTTCTTTTTATCAAGAACATATCCATTAATTGGGGCACATTATTTCAAAACAAGGTATAGTAGTAGACCCCGAGAAGATTGAAGCCATTAGAGGATTTCCAACTCTCATGAATGTTTCAGAAGTCATATCTTTTATGGGGTTATCTGGTTACTACAGAAGATTTATAGCAAGGTTCTCTAATATTGCTCATCCCATCACTTCTTTGCAAAAGAAGGGAATTAAATTTGAATGGACACCTGAGTGTGAAGAAAATTTTAATTCACTAAAGGAATTACTTACTAGTGCACCTATTTTGAAGATTGTTGACCCAAATAAGAATTTTGTGGTATGCACAGATGCATGCAAGGAAGGGATTGGTGGAGTCCTCACTCAAAATGGACATGTCTTTTGTTATGAGTCCAGAAATATTAAGGAGCATGAGAGGAGCTATGCCATAAATGACTTGGAGTTTGATGCCATTGTTCATGCGTTGAAGATGTGGAGGCATTAACTCATGGGAAAGAGATTTGAATTAAGAACATACCACAATGGTCTAGTGCCTTTTTGAGCAACCAAATTTGAATTCCAGGAAAACAAGATGGCTTGAATTTTTAAGTGAATNGATATCAAGAATATCAAAGGAAAATAAAATAAAGTTTTCAACTCACTTAGTATAAGAGTGCATCTCATGCATGCTACAACTGTCAGTATGCATTAGTCAGAATTGAAGAGAATAATTTTAGATGTTGTTGTTACAAATCAGCATTACCTACAGGTAAATGAAATCTTACAATAAGGATATGTACAACAGAAAGTGAAAGAGTATGAGATAAAGGAAGATGGACTACTTATGCATTAAATAGAATTTATGTTCCTAGTTCCGGAGAACTTAGGAATCTGGTATTAAAAGAAATGCATAATGTTCAATATGTTGGACATCTTGGTTACCAGAAAACAATTACAGCAGTAAGAAGCCAATTCTTTTGGCCGGGGATGAAAAATGAGGTTGTTGATTACATCGCCAGATGTATGGAATGTCAGAAAGTGAAGGCTAAGCATAGACACCCAGTGAGTTTCCTACAACCATTACTAATTACAGAGAAGAAATGGGAAGCGATAACCATTGAATTTATAACTAAATTTCCTAGGACAACAAGGCAACACGATTCAATCATGGTAGTGGTTGATAAATTGACAAAGGATGCTCATTTTGTTCCTGTAAAAACAACTCATACATCAGCTAACATTGCAAAAATTTACATGAAGGAAATTTCTAGTTTGCATGGGATACCTAGGACAATTGTCTTAGACAGAGACACTAAGTTTACTTCAAATTTATGGAAGGGATTATTCAAAGGATTTAGTACAAATATGAACTTTTTCACAACATACCATCCGCAGTTAGATGGGCAGACATAGAGGGTCAACTGAGTAATTGAAGACATGTTAAGAATGTATGTGATGGATAAGTCGTCTAAGTGGGAAGATTACCTGCACTTGGTTGAGTTTGCCTATAATAATGGGTATCAAGATTCATTGAAGATGAGACACTTGAAACCTTGTATGGTAGAAAATGCAGTACTCTAGTAAGTAGGGACAACCCAACAGATAGAGTGGTACTTGGGCCAGAATTGCTCAAGGAGATGGAAGACCAGATGATTAAGATTAAGCGGAATTTAAAGGCATATCAAGATAGACAGAAGGTTTATGCCGATAGGAATAGGACAGAAAGAGAATTTAAAGTAGGAGATAATTTGATGATGAAATTAAAGCCCAAGAAGAGCTCTTTGAAGTTGGGAAGTTGTACAAAGTTGAAAGCTAGATATTGTGGTCCATTTGAGATATTGGACATAATAGGGCCAGTTGCATATATGCTTGCATTGTCTGTTTCCATGAAAGTGCATAATGCATTTCATGTCTCTTTGCTAAAGAAATATGTACATGATCCTAACCATGTTTTTGATTGGCATCTGATTCAGGTAGAGACAGAGGGAGAATTTCAGGTCCAGTCAGTGTGAATACTGGACAAAAAGGTCAAAATGCTCCGGAATCGAGTTATAGAGTTATTAAAAGTTCAGTGGACTTGTAACACTCCCGAAGATGCTACCTGGGAGCATTAAGATTCCATGTGGGCAGAGTACCCACAACTTTTTGAATAAATTTTGAGATTTTGATCTATGTTTTGTATATGCACTGAGGACAATGCCAAAATAAGGGGGAGGGGGTGTAACACCACGGGTTTTGAGCCCCCATATCAAATAATGTATTGTTACATTAATGAGAGGCCAGAGTGCCCAAACAATTAGTAAAAGGCCAGTTTGCCTAAAAAATATAATGTTTTGATCATTATTAATAATAAATACATCGCTGGCTACTAGATGGACAAGGACTAGAGTTATAGGGGGCTATGATTCCACAAGAGAGGGGGTTTGAGGGGATAAGTTCCTATTTATTTTATATTACCCCTTTTGTGTAATGGAGGGGAATCAATTATGTGAGCTCTTGGGGGTAGTCCAAGAGGTTCTTGATCTCCACGAATTACAAAAAAACATCCCTGGTTTGTGGAAGGGGTTCTCTCATTGGAAAATACTCTCATTCCCATCCACATTATGGTGTTGTTGTTGGTCGCCTCACATGTTCATTCACTCAATTTGTTCATTGTTCATCCTCTCTCGTGGAGTCTTCACTCCAGCCATTCCTTCACTCACTCATATTTCCTCATTTTGGTGTCTTGGCTTGGAAAAGGAAGACAAATTGTTGAAGAGCAACCACTGTTTTGTTATCTATAAATATTGTTGGTGTAGTCCATCCATGATTTGAGGCCTACATGTATGATATTATTGGCCTGTGATCAACTTTGATCACAGTTGTGAGTCTTGATATTCCCAACATGGAGATTCTGGACCAGCTACACTGGAGCTCTGGAAGGAGAGGGATTGTTTGAGGGACTGCGTGGCAGAGAAGGGTCAAGGTCTATTCTCTTGGGTGGTGCAGGTTGGGTAGAAGAGATATGGGTACTTGGATTGTTGTGAGTGTTGGAGAAGCATGTGAGAGATTGAGTGTTGACTAGTTTGGGAAGCCAAGTAACACTATGGAACCGTCCTTGTGGATTCATAACACTGGTTCGGGGGTGACATTATTGTTGAGTTTTGGAACAACAGTGTCTACGGTTGGGTGGAATGTCCTTGGTATACAACCAGTTGGTGTCTTCTTGTATAAAAGATAAGTGCTCTCTGTTATGATTTCATTTTCTTATGTATATATTTTCGTTGCGTATCAAATTATTATACCTGATTTTTACCTATAATATGCATGCTTGCTAGTTAATGTTGTGCATGTATTTTATGTTCTGGTATGAATCTTGATCATTGCATGTATGTATTTCATGCTTCTTTATTAATTAAGTGTTATCAGAGTTTCCAAATCAGCCAAGAGGTGTGTTATTGGTGTGGCATGTCGTCCTGTGGGAGGCTAGGTATGTTACAGTTTGGTAACAGAGAATAATTGGGTGGGTGGGGACGTTACATGAGGGTTTATCTAAGGTGAAAGTTGGTAGACTCTCCCACAGTTATCACCATCTCATGGATTAGGTTGGGCTTTTCCCAACCTATAGTTTGTGCGATAACAATCCCCATTTGACATCTCTTTTCCCATTACATATACACAACATGAATCCTCCCATGCTCATACCAAGGCCGATAGAGTAGCCAAATTTGTTGAATGGATCTAGCACAATAATAGGTTCATTATATTTTGTAGAGAACCAATGCCAAGTATAATTATTGGTATGATTAGCATTGGCTTCCACATAAGTTTTAGGTGGGAGATAAGGTATGGTTGAATTTGTAGAAAGAGTGCCTCATATGACCCCATTGGAAGCTATTCCTATTATGAGATGGGCCTTAACATTTTCAAAAAATGCGTTAAAATTAGTCAAGGGGATATGAATTATCGAAATGATTAGCTTAAGAACAAATCATAAATTTCCAAGTGTCCATATTAGGGGAATAAAACAAAGTGCAATTCAATAACTTGTTTAAATTATGAGAAAATAAAACTAATTGAGTGATTAATTAGACGTTGGAGATGGAGGTTGATGAATGGTTATTTTTCTCCATGAGAGTTTGAAATTGAGGTATGCTAACCCGATTTCAAAGTCTCACAACCATGCACCACCCTCTATCCACCTGCTAACTCATTATTGGTTGTGAGACTTCGAGATCGGGCTCCAAAACCACAATTTCAAATCCCCGCAAATGACTCCTGGTTTTCCTTCATTAACACTCGCCACCTTTTCAAATTTTGGTTAGTTGGAAATATTAATTACACTAATGCATAACTGTAGACAACAAATTAAAGGGAGACAAGTGGATTTTTTAACACAATTTACGAATAAATGTTGTTTTAAAAAATAAAAGGAGAAAAATAAACCATCAAATTCATATTTCTTTCATGTCTTGCATGCATCAAACTTTAGTCAAACCAAAACCAATATTTTTAGCAGGGGTTTTAGAGAAAAATGATTTATGTCATCAAATTGTTATGGGTATTTCAAAAAACCCTTCTCTTTAAAGACATTTGTCAGAGAGGATGTTAAGGAAATAATTTGTTAAGAACCAAAGAAATGAATACAAAAGCACCACAATAGATATAGATGAACAATATGAAAAATCTCTTTTATTACTATCAAACCCTTAGGGTAGAGAAACACCATACAATGGAACCTATTATGGAAGGGATCCTCTCCTGTTCACTTGCCTCTTCGAGGGGGCATCCTCCTATTGAGATAATGTTCCAAATATAATACTTCTCTTCATGTCCCATTACATTGCTTGAACCCCTTTATATAGTGCTACCATCACCTAAGAACATTCTAGAGGAGTAATCTTCTAGAAGTAGAACCTTCTAAGAAGTTCTCTTACATTTATTATATCTAACTACTCATTTATTATATATAACTACCATAGTGGGCCTTATTTAATAATATAATGGACGTAATCCACCTTAAATTGAATGACCTCCACTATTATCACTAT
>SNQJ01S0050313.1:0-31334 GCA_010110895.2 Picea sitchensis | reverse complement strand
CCCCTTATGAAAGCCTTGTCCTCAATGCTTGATGTATAACCATATACCAGGGTCCCATGGATAAGTGTGGACCATCGTGCTGAAGTAGACTAGAGAACTAGGGTCCCATTGAGAAATGGAAGCCACCATGCTGAAGTAGTCCAACTGCCATTGTAAACCAGGGTCCCATGTCCAATTTTTCATGTGAACTCCACATGGAAGATACCGACACCCCATAACCAACTGAAAATGATGCTCCCAATACTGACAGCTATCATGCGGATCCAAATAAGAATATCCATCCACATAGTGGGAAGGGGTCAAAGCTGAATCTGGAAGGAACAATATAGTTGTAGAATATACAGGTTGGACACTAGTAATCATAACTAGCTCCTAATGTGTCACATTGATGTTCTCTACAGAAGGTGGAGTAGAGTCATCAAATAAAACATGGAAGTGGTTGTCATCCCAGAAATGACAACTATCCATATACCAATCATCACAATCATCCTCCAAATCATACCGAGCATACACTTCTTGATGATATTCATGTACATGTGTTGAACCTGCATAGAATAGATCTAGCTAAACAATAATACACACATTTGCAGAGAGAATAGGAGAAATAAGAAGAAGGAGAGAAAGAATGAAAGAATTCTCATTAACAATTGTGAATAATGAATAATTTACACATGATATACTCTGTATAGCTCAGTGAGTGCGCACTGGAGGAGAATAAATGCACCATAGTGGTGGTTTAGAGTGATATGGATACACACCAATAGTTACGGGAGTGAACTTCCACCTAGTCTAGTCTCTTAGGCAGTTACGGGAGTGAACTGCCACCTAATTGAGTTAACTAGTCAACTAGTCTTCAGTTAACTAAATGAACAAAGAGTAGTGAGGAGTAAACTCAAGGAATCAAGGCTAATGCACCACTCTGGTGATGATACCAAGGTAAGGTCGAATTAGCATGGTGATGATCCCAATGTTGCATGGTGAGAAAGCTAATGCAACATCTAAACTCAACTCAACTAGTCAAACTGAAGTGTCAACTGAAAGAGAATATTCTCCAGGTGGAATATTCTCCCCTAAAATATAGGAGACTAGATNAAACTCAACTCAACTAGTCAAACTGAAGTGTCAACTGAAAGAGAATATTCTCCAGGTGGAATATTCTCCCCTAAAATATAGGAGACTAGATAATGACTAATTATGACTAATAAACAAGGAAAAAAATTAGGAAAAATAAATCCTAGGTGTGTGTGAAGTAGCTCCAACACCCCCCCTGAACATCATAATGCTGAAAATAAAGAATGGGTCCCCACAACGAGGCCATGTTAGGTACCCAAATACAAAATATAAACTGAAAATAAAGTGAGGAAAGAGGGAAAACCTCATGGGAAAACCCTCCCCCTCAAAGATACAATGTATGTAAAAAGAAGAACTACAATTGCTAGGCAAGTGTGTTCTTCACTCCAAGACGACTTCGCAGAGAATGGAACTTCTGCTCAGTGAAGGTCTTGGTGAAGATGTCTATCGTTTGTTTTGCTGAAGGACAAAACTATAGGTCAATGATCCCCTCGTGTACTAAGTTCTGGATGTAGTGCATGTGGATATCGATGTGCTTCATCCGTTGCCTATGAACTGGATCTCTTCATAACTTCAGAGTTCTTTGGTTGTCACACTAGATGACGATCGAACGATGAAACTGAATGCCCAACTTAGTGAGAAAATGTTGTAGCCACATAGCCTGAATGGTTATGTTAAATACCCCCCTGTACTTTTCCTCAGCTGAAGATAGAGCAATGGCAGCTTGCTTCTTGCTCGACCAATAGATAGGCCTAGAACCAAGACTGAGTGAGTAACCAGATGTGGACTTGCGATCAATATTATAGCCAACATAGTCAGAATCAATAAACCCGATGAGATCTAATGTTGAGTTTGCTGCATAATGAATCCCAAAGGTGATGGTGCCATGTACGTATTGAAGGATACACTTTGCAACCTTCCAATGTATCTCATGCAGCTCCTGCATGAACCTGGAAACTACACCAACTGCATATGCGAGGTTTGGTCGGGAGTGTGTGAGATAAAGAAAGCTACCCACTAGTTGTCTATACAGTTTGTTATCAACCAGTGGAGTCACCCCGCCATCCTCAAGTTTGACTCCTCATAGGAAAGAAGTCGAAGCAGACTTGTAGTCTGTCATGTGAAATCTCTCAAGGAGATCTCGTGCATACTTGGCCTGAGACAATTTGATGCATGATGCATCCTGACTAATATCGAGTCCAAGGAACAAGTGTAGTAGACTCATGTCTTTCATCAAAAACCTATCATGTAGAATCCTCTAGACTGTAGCAATCGCTGAAGTCGAGAAACCGGTGATCAACAAATCATCAACGTACAAAACTAAAGGTAGAAGTGAATCATCCATCCTGAGCATGTAGACATTCAGGTATGATTTACGATGTACAAATTTCTATGACAACAGGTAGGAGTCCATCTTGGCATACCATGCCCTCAGAGCCTGCTTGAGGCCATACAGGGACTTTTTCAGTCGACAGACCAAAGATGACTCCTGCATAAATACCTGGGGCTTCTCCATGTAGATATCCTCAGAGAGATTGCCATGAAGAAATGCATTCTTCATGTCCATCTAATGGACTTCCCATCCCTTGGTTTTCGCAATGGAAAGTGCCAATCGTATGGAATCCATCTTCGCTACTGGAGAGAAGGTCTCTTCATAGTCAATACCATGAACCTACTGAAAGCCTTTAGCGACAAGAATGGCTTTGTATCTGTTGATCATTCCATTCACTGCGCTTTTGGTCTTGTAGACCCATCTGCATCTGAAAATTTTCCTCCTAGAAGGAAGAAGAACCAGATCCCAAGTCTGGTTCTCGAGGAGGGAGTTTAACTCCTCCTACATGGAAAATTCCCAAAAGGGATTTCCAGGAGCCTCTCCATAAGACTATGGATATGAAGACTGAACCAAGAAAACATGCCTGGAGGGAAATGGTTCAGTGGAAGTGAGTGCAACATGAGGCTCCTCGAAATCAGATCGAGTCCTCCTAGTACCGGTTGTATCACCAACGAGATCCCTGTAGCCTGAAGAGTAGTCTTTTCCCACTTGGGCCTCTACTCTGGCTCTACAACTGCATCTAGATTATATGAATCTGCATCTGACTGTACTGACTCTGAATCTGAATCATCTGGGTCCTTTGAATTAGAACTCTCAGCTGAAGAAGAGTCATCATGTGTATGCTCATCATCTCGGACTGGTGGAAGAATGAAGGTGTCTACATGCGGATGCTGAGGTGCATGTGAGACAATTTCCTTGAATTGGACACTTTGCTCAATGATGAGACAGTCTGAGGAAATATCAATAAGCCTATATTCCTTCACACCATCGGGGTATCCAAAAAAAATGCACTCAGTGCTCTGTGGATCAAGTGCCTTCCTCTTTTCAGAGGGAATCTGGGCCCATGCACGTGAACCAAAAATGCGAAAGTGGGTCACTTTCGGTTTGAGGCCGCTCCAAGCCTCATAGGGGGTCTTATCCTTGATAGATATATGGGGAGATCCATTTTGGATGTATGTTTAACAGTTAAGTGCTTCAGCCCATAGTCTCTGTGGTAGAGACTTTGCATGCAACATGCAAGATGCCATCTCCTTTAGAGATTTGTTTTTCCGCTCAACAACTATGTTTTGTTGCAGAGTATAGGGAACTGTATGCTGCAACTGAATCCTTGCCTCATGGAAAAGATTATGGATCTCATGATTTACATACTCTCCCCCATTATCAGTTTGGAGGACTTTGATCTTCTTTCCGGACTGTGTCTCAACTAAGGCTTTGAAATCTTTGAGGTGTTGAAAGACCTCAGATTTTTGCTAGAGAAAGTAGATCCAAGTAAAATGTGAGAAATCATCAACAAAAATGAGAACAAACCTCACTTTGTTGATGGATGAATGCAGAAAGGGACCCATAAGGTCATTATGAATCTGATCTAAAGGTGCGGAAGCTTGCTGAGACTTTCTTTGTCGAATTTCTCTTGAGGCTTTTTTCTGAGAACACATCCCTCACATACTCCCTTGGAGAAATGGATGTCTGGTAGACCATCAACTAATATGTGCTTTCTAAGATGTTGCATGTATTTGAAATTCAAATGTCCAAACCTTTCGAGCCATATCCTACTACTTTCATCAGCATGAGTAAGTAGTAAAGCAGAATCAGGTTCAATGAATTCAAAAAATGTATACAATCTAGACTGATGATTTACCTCACCGGTAGAAACCCTGGAGTTGGTTTGGATGTCGTATATGTCCACAGAATTTGGTGTGAAGATGACTTTCTTTCCGGTGTTGGAATTCGTCATCTGATACATGGAGAGAAGGTTGACAAAAAGTTTGGGAACGTCCAACACATTCTCAAAGCTTTTGTTGGTGAGTTCAATCCTTCCTTTGCCGGTGACTTCGACAGAAGAGTTGTCCCCCATAAGAATAGGAGGACCTTTGCATTCATCTAATGAATAATAGACTGCTTTTGATGAAACCATGTGATGTGATGCTCCTGAAGCAATGATCCAAGCATCGAGAGAGGAGTTGATGGCAATCAAGGCATGGCTAGAATTTTCTTTCTTGGAATTCGAATCTTCTGGCTTATTCTTCTTTGCTCCCTTAGGGATGTGATCTCCAAGGTTGTTTTGCTGAAGTATTTGAGTCATTAGATCTATTTTTTTTTGCATGCATGCAGATTTTGAATGGAATCCTTTGTGACAGTACATGCATTTCTCCCCTTTTCTTCCCTTTTCCCCTTTGGATCCGGAGGTATTGGTGAAGGGTTTTGTGTACCCTTCCTTCTTCAAATGTGCATGAGATTTCTGTTCATCTTTATCTTTAGATTTCTGATATTTGTGGCTGCCATAATGCACAGTGAGTGCATGCGCCCTTGGGCCTTTGATTGTGCCCATGTTGATGAGATTGGTTTTCTCTTGTGTCAAGGATTTGATAAAGTCCTCAAGACAAGGCATCTTCTAGGTGGCTCCAGAGGTGAATTTGACAGTATGGAATGTAGATATGAATACAGAGAATTCTGGACCAAGCTTGGAGAGAATGGTGAGAACGATTTGTTTCTCCTCCTTCGATTTATTAACCCCGCAAGCTTTGAGTTGCAACAATAAATCCTTGAATTTTGTAAAAAGATATTGGATATTGTCGAACCTTTTTGGATCCAATGTGAGCAGCTCCACCTCCAATATGTGTCCCCTCATCTCATCATGTTTTTCAAATATCCCTTCCAAGGTGGTCCAGGATTCATTGGGAGTCTTGCAGGAAGATATATGAAAACGGAGATCGGGAGAAATAAGACTGCAAATTGTTCCGAGTGCCTCATCCATGCGATTTAAGTACTTGGATTTTTCTATGGTTGATGTCGGTTTTGTATCTATATTCAAATTTAACCTATACAACCCTCTAGTTCGGAGATGTATGGATATTTTATCCTTCCATGCAAAATAGTTGTAAGGTGTAAGAATGAATTATTTTTGGAATTCCATCTTTCTGTTGTCTTCAATATTTTGTACCTGCAAAGAATTTTGGTGTAGCTTTTGCTTAGAAGTCGTTCAGCTCTGATACCATGTAAATGTGTTGAAACTACACAGAATATATCTAGCTAAACAATAATACACACATTTGCAGAGAGAATAGGAGAAAGAAGAAGAAGGAGATAAAGAATGAAAGATTTCTCATTAACAGTTGTGAATAATGAATAATTCACACATGATATACTCTGTATAGCTCAATGAGTGCACATTGGAGGAGAACCAATGTGCCATAGTGGTGGTCTAGAGTGATCTGGACACACACCATCAGTTACGGGAGTGAACTTCCACCTAGTCTAGTTTCTCAGGCAGTTATGGGAGTGAACTGCCACCTAGTTGAGTTAACTAGTCAACTAGTCTTTAGTTAACTGACTGAACAAAGAGTAGTGAGGAGTTAAATCAAGGAATCAAGGCTAATGCGCCACTCTAGTGATGATACCAAGGAAAGGTCGAATTAGCATGGTGATGATCCCAATGTTGCATGGTGAGAAAACCAATGCAACATATAAACTTAACTCAACTAGTCAAACTGAAGTGTCAACTGAAAGAGAATATTCTCTAGGTGGAATATTCTCCCCTAAAATATAGGAGACTGCATAATGACTAATTATGACTAATAAACAAGGAAAAACCTTAGAAAAAAGAAATCCTAGGTGTGTGTGAAGTAGCTCCAACAATTCATTCCTGATGTTTGCCATATAAAGATATCTCACTTGAAGGAGAGCCAATGATCGTTGACTATTGTGATAACGATCTCTATGGTCTTGTATATCGGCTTTGAATGCTTCAATAATGTGTATAATTTCCCTAAGTTGAGAGTGCATATCGATTGGAAACACCACATATAATATACCAAAAGAAAACTATTAAAATGATTTATCCAATGGTACTAATCTGGTAGAAATATGAGCACCCCATGAAAAGTCATGAACTCTGCAGTCTCGTCGCTGTCACAAAAAAAAAACAAACCAAAAAATAGAACAAGGGTTTAAAAATAAATTATTGCAGAAAATCGCGGCTTTTTCCGGAAAAACCCTGAAAAAATGTTGAATTTAAAATGTTCATAACTTTACTTCTTGGAATCCATTTTGGCTGATTTTTTTTTTGAAATTGGATACTTTTCCAAGAGGAATTCAAATACTCAATTTGTTTTTCCAAATTCATCTAATAAATCTTTATATATGAAACTGAAGTGCGCCGCCCTCTTTTTCTTCCCTAGAAACATTCTGCAAAAAAAGAAAAAATTATTCCCTTCTTTGGCCAAAGAAAGTGCTCCGATACCACTTGTTATGTATTCTTATATAGTGTTGGGCCCCCCACTACCTCTCTAGATACCTAACAACATTCTTCAGTAAATTTTGCAAAAATATTATCAGAAAAGGTTTTCTTCATTCTGAAAGCATGGTTCCTAAAGAAAATACTTTAGCTTCCCAACAACTTGAATCAATAAACCCGAATTACAAACATTTTGTTGACAAAGACCAAGATATTTTCAAAGCCCATTTGTCTAGGAAAACTACTAAAATAATACCAAAATTATATTTTTTGAGATTTATTGATAATTTGGAGGATATTGCTTCCCATGAATGTGGATTATCATAGAGTATAGTCCCAAAAACATTTCATTTCTATAAATTCATTCATATGTGTGCTCAATCTTATGACCCAATTTAGAGGGTTGTGACATCCAAAAATAAACAGTATATCTTATTCCCAGTTTCAGAAATTGCCATATCTAAAATATTTCTATTACCTGATAATTAATAGAAATTAGAGGAGGATATTGAACTTGGAATTTATTTTAACTCGGTACCATTAGAACAAAATAATAGTTTTTTATTGAATTTATTACCAATAGGTGCAAGTTTTCCAGAGTTAAAGTTTCCATTAAGTTCTTCCTAGTTCAAAGAATCGGTAAGGGAAATCATAGAAATGATTTGTTTGATTTTAGGTTATGACTGTGGCATTCCAATAGCTGAAAGTATTTTAGGGTTCATCCTTAAGATTACTAAGTTTATTAAGTATGATTTTGCCAAGTTTTTGTCACATAACATCCATCAAAAATTGGTTCGTTTTCAATCATGGAAATATTTTAGCTACCAATCATATTTAATATATCTTATGTTATATCATCAGTCCACTCGTTTTTAGCATTTTCAAAATACAAAGCTACAATTAATTTTTGAATGGACTCCAGTAGTAAAGGATTGTGGCCAAAGGGATAGTTTCAAAACATTTTTAGATAAATTTATGGCTATAGCCTATACTGTGATATGTAATGAATATCCTCCAAGGTTGTTTCCTAAATTTAGAATGTCTCTTCACTTAAGCTCAAAATTGAAGTATGGATATTGGTACATTTTTTAGGACTATACAATCTTAAGAGTTTATGGCTCAAAGTTGAAACCTTACAAATTTCCAGTTTTTCTCACTCCAATGTTTTTTTCCTTATAGTATATTAGACAAAGGTTAGATTCATATCATATTCACTTTACTTCAAAAAATTGAAAAGCTTGTTTTATATTTCCAGTGGAAGTTTTATCTTTTATAGTTAAAACTGGAGTAACATTTAACTTAGTTGAAAATATGTTGAAACTTTCCATTTTGAAGAAGATACATTTTAGCAATATGATCCATTCCATTTGATTTCTAACATGATAATTGTAGTTGGTTCTACACCATATATTCATCATGAAGATGTAGGAACAAAAAGACTAGAAAACATCGATTCATGGGCTAAAGTTCAACAAATATTGCAAGGACAAGGTCAATTGTCAACATAGAAGGAGAATGTGAAAGAATAAATAAAGAAAGGAATTTTTTCATCTACTTTAGTTATCAAAATTGAAGATGATCAACCAAATAAGGGAATGGAAATTGGAATGGAGACTCCAAAGAAATCACATTTCCAAAGATATATGTTAGAAAGGATGATCCAATGGAGGAATATATATTAGAACCCCTAACTAAAAAGATGAGAATAGATTCAAATTCTAAATTTGAAGAAGAAACAAACAAGATGCACCAGTTGGGTAAATCCTTTCTTGAAAATCAGTAATTTCAATAACCCAAATTGCATCATCTAGTGATCCCACACACAAAACAGCAAGTAGAGTGATTCTAGGAGGTGAAGTTTCAAAGGAAGTCTTAGTCTTAGAAGAAAAGGTTGATATATATACATAGATGACTTTAAATAAGAAAATGTCTAAGCAAACCAAAAAAATCTTACTTTATCAAATCAGTCATGAAGGACCTATGCCACCCAGGTTATTACCATCAATTGATTATGAAAAGGGAACTTTACATATGGAAATATGGATACATAACTGAAATGCTACCACTGTATTATTGTTTTTACTAGAAAAGGCACATGCTCAGATGATGAGTAGGAAAATCGTGTAGCAAATTGTTGAGGAAATCAATGAGGAGTTTGTTGTGCAATTGATTGAGATGTTTATTGAGGAAATAATGGAGAAAATATATTGAAGATGCATTTTGAATAGATCGTTGGGAAGATTATGAATCATGAATCCATTGAGGAAATGTGAGGTTAGTTTGCTGATTGAATATGTAGATTTTTGGTGTAGATCTGGGGAAGAACTGAGTCATTGGTATAGTATATTACTGACAAAATTGGATCATTGGTGTAGCAGATTGTTGAGATAAATTTCATAGTTAATAAAAAAAATTAAAGATACCCATTTCACCAAAGATATGGGCATTCAATTTGCAATTGGTATCTTGTAAAATGATAGTTTCTATTGTGTGAAAAAATCATTTGTAACTTGCTGCATATTTTTTCCTCTTTGGGTGAATTCTTTCAGCTACAATGTCTTCTAAAATATTGATTTTTCCCATCAATATGGAGAGGGATTTGATAGATCTCTAAAATATCGTTCCAATACTATAATATACGACCAATTTGGTTTTGTGTAGTGGTTGTAATCTACATTTTAAAAGCTTCATACCCTAGAATTACACAAAATCCGGTCTTACAGGATGGATATCTTAAAAATAGAGATGAATATTGAGAAAAAAATACCCTTTGGTGCACCTTGGAATGTAGTTCCCATTGCAACTAAAATTGTTAAAAATGGATAAATATTGAAAGAGAAATCTAAATTTTACCAACAAGAAGTCCAAAACCAACAAATTTCCCCATACTGATTTTTTCTCTTGGGATCGCGTGCATTTTTAGATTTGGTTTTTTCTTGTTCATGGTATCTCTTCTTCATTGGCTCATCGATGGCTAGAGATAGACTTTAAAAAAATTGATAAAATTTACATCTTTGTGACTTAATTCCTAGATTTATATATATATATGGACTAATTTTACAATATGTACACTCTCTATCAATTTAAAAACAACAGTGTATCTTAAGATCTCAAAAAAATGCAAATATATATCGGATGTGCTATGATTTTGAGATTTACAAAATTTGACTATGTTGAGGGGGTTGGATTCCTTTTGCTCAACAGTAGGGATTAGACCCAAGGACAAGGCCCAATTAGACTCCTCCTTGTTTGGTATGGAATAATCCTCCAGGTTAATGGTTCACAAATCGTTCGATAGTATTTAAGAGTTGTTTGTGTTCACTTCTTTTGTTTCATTTACAATTTTTTGTGTTATGTTTTCCTACTATATAAATGAAAGTAATGGATAAATTTGAGGGAATCTACCTTGAGGGTAACCTTCAAGGATAGTAAAAAAAGAAGGTGTTGGGTTATTTTAAGAATTAAGTCTAGCAAAAGACCTTTAATATCGTTTTGAAAGGACAAATATGAAAAAATATCACTTTAACAATTCCTTTCTTTTAAAGATAACTCTTAAAGAAATTTAAAAAGAATGAAAATAAGTGAGCAACTAACTTTTATGCTTTCAAGGAATAATTCTATGACAAGTTTAGTTACAACCTATCCACACAGACACATAATTATTCATCCTTTATTCTATCAATAATTGTAAAATTAATTCTATAATTATTGAAACTTTGAATAAGAACTAAACAATTCACTATAAAAAGAATATATATTCTGATACCTAGTAATTTACATAATTAAACCAGATAACTTGATCAAATTGAAATTCTTACTAGACATATCAGACATAATAATGAATTGTATAATAATCCACAATCCAATCAATGCATTTGATGGTTCTCTAAAACTTCTCAACCCCTTAGGAGATTTTGTATTAATCATGAGATAATTCTTGATTACAACAGTTCCCAAAATTTTCTATCACCAAAGGTCATTTCTTAAAGGTCAACCCCTTTATTTATACTTTCTAGTAGTGTCAAAATAGTAAACTCAAAAATAGAAAATATCTAAAAATAAAACAGAGTTAAGATGACTTAGGGAATCACAGATATTTGGGACTTGCATGCTTGTCTAGGTAAGCTCACCACTGCGAGAAAAGTTCAGCGCATCTGTCACTGTACGTAAAATTTTGTTGATCCACCAACATGCTTAAGGCATGCTTACTATCTTTGAAACGACCCATGTATTTTTGCATTCTCTTTTTTAACTGGCCCAGTCGATCAACCATCTTAATTTGTTAAACCACATATTTTGTATGTGTCCTCGCTCAACTGCTAAATTTTTTTGCACCTCCCACTTATATTCATCAATGCTTCTTTTCAATCCCATCGATACCTATTCAATCAAAATAAACTTTGATGGGGACCCAAATGTTAGCAATAGGAGGTCAACCATTGTTTGATTAATCTTTTCCTAGGTCCGATTGCAGGTGTCTCGTTCTTGCTCCACTCTATATTTTAGTTCATCCACAATGTCATCCTAGTACTATGCGGCTGAGTGCATCTTGGAAAGGTTTTGTTCTATCAAGATCTTGACACTACAAGGAGAACACCTTCTTGCGAAGGTTTTTACAAAACCTCCCCAAACAATATATCCCTTTTCTATTTATAGCGGAGGTTGTTAGTAGAGGTGGGTGGCCGGAGGTGTTTTTATCATTACACCTTTAATATACATACACATCGGCTCCCACATAAAAAATAAAGCACTTGTGCTTCAATGTTAAAAAGAACTATGATATGTTATAATAAAAATAACAAGCATCGATAAAAGCGCACCAGTGTCATTGAACATTATGCACCAGTGCACATCACTTTCATCAAGTGCACCATGGTAGTGTAAATAAAAAAAAATTCCGAACCATTTTCATTGTTACACTTCATCTTTTGCTTCCATAATCTCAAGAAAACACTGATGCTCACCCTCCTTCCAAAGACGCCTTGTTTTCGGTGCTCTACAATGACTTGTATAACTCCATTGGTAGATTCCACACCTTTCCAAATTTTGGAAATTACCATGAATTTTCATTTCCTCTCAATAGTGAAACCATGCCTCCTTGAACCATAAGCGGCCAGGTAAATTGTTTATTAACTTCCTATTTTCATTTTCATCCAATTAAAATTTGAATTTATCTTGAAATTTGGAATTTTTTTCAAATTTTTCCAATTTCGCGCGATGCGCTTGAATGCTTTGGATTTCCATGAAGCAGTGCATATTGTGTTAAATTCATGGTAAGCACCATCTCCAGTGTGTCTAATATAAACATATGCACTAGTTTTGTTCAAGGAAGAGCACTATTATAAATTTTAAAAACAAAGCAACGTGTCTGTTTGAATGCCCTGCAACCGATGTGTAATTGGTTTCTTCCTGCACTGGTACATTCCACTTAATTAAACGTACCACTAATTTTACGATATATCAAATTTAATGTAGCGATGCAACCATTTTAACCAAATTCACTGGTGATGTTTACAAAACTGCATCAGGACATATATTGACCGACTTGGCATAGTGAGGTGTCTCATTGGATGCCCCTTGCTGGGTGCTCTATGATTTACAATGCACCACTGAAAAAAACATCAATGCTCCAATATCACGGTAGCACCAGTGCACTAATAGTAACACATGACATCGCCTTAGTTGTATTAAATTAATTTAACGTAGCGGTGCTCATAAGTCCAACAAACACACCGGTGTTGTAAAGAGCATGACACTAGGTCAAATTTTTAATAATCGAACAATACAGTCAATCTTATTTGATGCACTACTAAAATATGTGTCAGTGCGACAATAAGTGTGGAGCACTGGTGTGTAAACCCTAACAATATGCATAGGTTTTGAAAAATAAGCATAGTGGTGCATCTTCTGTAAGGCCTCGTTTCCAGTGCTTTTGGAAAGACAATACATCGCTAAATAACATGTCAATGCTATGGTAAAAATGGAACACCAATGCTTTGAATTTAACAAAGTGCACCAATAATTTTGCACGCTAGAAATCTTAGCATAACGATGTGTATTTGTTAATGAAATGAACCGATGCAGTTAAAATAACTGCATCGGGAAAATATTGTATGATTTTGTGTGTTAGGGCATTTCATTGGATGACATGTTACCGGTGCTCTATACAACCCAACGTACTAAAAAACATAATATCCGTGTTACAGTAACATTGTAACACCAGTGCGATCATATTAACACATCACACTATTTAAGTTGCAATAAAACAATTTAACCTAGTGGTGCCTTTAGCTACAATAAACACATCGATTTTGTAAAGAGCATGGGTCTAGGATGATTATTTCACAATTTAATGGTGTGGTATGTCTTATGGGATGCACCACAAAAAACATTGCGGTGCGACAAAAACAGTGGTGCACCAGTGTGTGTTAGTAACAACACAACATGGTGGTTGTGTTAATCTAATATAGAGCACTGATGGTGGGGTGTAGGTCATGTTTTAGGTGCACTAGTTATGTGTATAGATATGTCCATCTAGATATTCATTCCTCTTCATAGTTCCAAGTTCCTGGTGGTCAACTAAAGATACGTACATTTGGTAGAGAGGAGATTAGGTGCTTGTTTCTTATTATCTCGACATTGTCATGCATTACCTCTGATGGGCATGCAATTAGTTTCTCTTTATTATATTATGTATATAGTTGAGTGAAGAGGCCCCGATTGATTAGGCGGTAGGATATTTGTTTGTGACAATTATGTTTTGCATTATATCATTATCGTGTTAGTTTAAATGGGATGAGATTATTCCCATTCATGTCATAGTTATTTACACTTTTTTTTGAGAGGGTTCATGCCATTCAACCAATAGTACTCTACTTTCCTGCTAGGCCTATGCTTGATGTGTGTATGTGCATGTGGGGGCGACTGTTTCCCAACAAGGTCTAGCTCGAGTTTCCCATTACTCCAGTTTGTAAAGATCTTTGTGATTTATTGGTTAGGGAGGAAATCGTGTCCTTGATATTTTACAGTAAAAGTATGCGGGTATGGATTGGAAAGGATGTCCAAACATCCTATTTAAAATATTCGAGCCACCAAATGAGAAAGGTAATATTATCATTATGTTTTGATAAATCTAGCTGCATATTTTTATGTCTTGTTTAATGCACATGTAATTTATTGTAACATTTTGTTTCAAATATTTTATTATTATTATCTATTGTTTTGCAGATATTGGAAGATATGTTGGGGATGAGCCTCCCCAATGGGATGAGGAGATGGAGGAGGTAGAGGAAAAACCTACATTATAGAGACCACACATGCCACATAGGTCGGATCAGAGAGTTCAGATAGAGGTGGTGGATCATCTATATGGTTTCATTTGTCACAAAGTGGTACCGACACCACTTAAAGACATATGATGGGTACATGATCTCTCTACAAAATAGGAGAGTCTTTCTCTTGAAATGACATTGTTGATGCATCATATTTTTGTTGTTGTCAACCTCATTGAGAGGTTGAAGAGTCCTAATCATGATCCTACTCCATCTGGCTCATTACCAAATCCATCCACATCCTATACTCCACCACATCCTCCTCCTCCTCTTCCTACTTCTCCTCCACATGTGTTTATTGCACCATGCATTGATCCTCCTTCTCCCCATCCACATGTTTTTGAACTTACATCCATGTCTGATACTCCTCCTCCTCCTCATCCCCCTATACACGTGTCTTCTCCATCCATGCTTGATCCTTCTCCTCCTCCCACACTTGTGTCACCATCCATCGATCCTTGCCCTTATCCTCCGAATGTGTCATCATCCACTGATTATCCACCTCCTCCTCCTCTTCTACAAATGTCACAATATTTTGATGCTTTGGAAACTGTTGGTCCTAAAGTCTGCACCTCACTACTAAATGGAAAAGTTAGGCCACCTCAAGTTTTGGGATGATTATTCTTTTGATAATTTGATTTTTTGGGTCAGTTAGAGGGTTGGTTTTACTAAGACATGAGCATGGTTTGGTTGGAAAAATGATAAGGATGAGGTTACTCCTTGGCTGGTGGCACACTAATGACAGATAAGTGAAATAATAGAAAAACAAAGGGAAACAACAAATTGCTGAATGAATAATCTGCTGCAAGAAGTTCAATACTTAAAATATCATTTCAAGACATTAAACATGTATCAAGAAAATAATTGATCCCACAGGTTTCAATAAAAACAAATCTTCACCAAGCATTATTTTTTTTCACATGTTACATATCAATAAAGACGAGTTATACAATAGCTGAAGGAAATGAAATGTACTTTGCACAAATAAAAAATTGCATTCAAGATAAGATAAAAACACATGAAGATTTGAACGAAACACTGTCATCAAGAGTATATTAACCAGGTAGAGAGATTTAATCCATTCATATAACGGGTCCAACTAGTTTGATGTATTTCTATCCTTTCCCCAAAAATTGAACTCTCAAAACATACAAAATTGCATATTTATCAGATTTGCAGAGGGTCTCGTCCATATGGGACTGGGACTTAAATCTACATTAACAATTGCAGAACGAATAATTAACTTGACTAAAAAATTGTTGGAGTACATCAATGTATACTTCACACTTGACTTAATAAAAAAGGGTGGCTCTTATCACACATAGAAGACCACTTATTATGCTTTAAACTAAACAAAGTCTTGAACTGAATAGTTGAAAACTGACACTAGCAATGAAAATGGATTGATGCAAGTGTTGGAATGAACTGAGACTATGGTAGAAACTGATTCAGAGTGATAGATTTGAGCTCTGCATTTATCATGGCATGCATGTGTGCTATTGGAGGCCACTGACGACAACTGGATGTGCAGCGTGAAAATATCCCGTAGTGGCGTGGTGACCTGACGTCATATAAGCACATGATTGTGGAAGTTGTCGAGGGTGGTTTGGACCCACACCGCTCTGATTCCCGCAATCCACCACCAACTTCCACATACCTCATAATCTATACCATGGTTTCAATTGTGGGACCACTCTGGAAAATTAACGTTTGAGCATTTTACATCCCCACAATGAAGTGTGGTCGTCAATTGTGTCGCAATCTGTGATCTGGGTGACCCTGCTACTTTATCTCCCCTGCTAAAGTTTTATATGTCTTCCATATTAGAACTCCCCTATCTGATTTAGCGATGGTGCCAATTTCTTAGAGCTTGGGAGATTTTGAACACAAAGCATGAATATCTCCTGAAGTGACCTTTTCTCGAAGTGACGTGGCAGTCTCTCATCACTTCGGGACTTCAGAGTTCGGTAGCTTTTATATGCAAAGTTTTTATAACTCCCATAGTAGTATAGGCCTGAAGTGACATGGCGACCTGAAATGACTGCCATGTGTCCTGACGTATGAGTGCCATGTGTCTTAGGTGAATGACTGCCATGTGTCTCTAGGACTTTGGGTTTTGGTAGTTTAGACGTTGAAGGTCTCAATTTCTCCGAATGGCCGAATAAAGAAATTATTTCAAAGATCTACAATCCTCATTTATTCGAGATCAATGGTCCACAATTACTTTGGGACTTCGGGCCTTCGGGTGATATTCCTTTCTTACCTATTGCAAATATCAACGATTCTTGTTGATTTGAGATCAACGGTCCACAATTACTTCGGGAGTTCGGGCTTCGGGCCTTTTCAATGCATAGTTATTACAATCCTTCAGAGTGTCATCTCTCCGATGTGAGAGATCTACCTCCATGTGTCCTCTTGTTTTGGACGAACAAGATTTACTTCGAAACTTCAGGAAATTATTTCTCTAGTGCTTCACTCCGTAAACCTTTCGGAGTGCTAAGTCTCTGAAGTGAGAGATCTTCCTCCATGTGTCCCCTCGTTTTTGACGACCGAGATTCATTTCGGGAGTTCGGGCTTCGGGAGTTTTCTTATGATTTCTCACGTAATTCCTCGAAGTGCCTTATTTTCGAAGTGTTAGATCTGCTTGCACGTGGCCTCTTGATTTGGATGGTTGAGATTTACGATCCTGAGCGACTGCGGGCTCACAACTTGCACAAACTTTAATTTCCTTTCCAATGCCCACAATGTGAAGATGCTTGTTTATAGTGGGATCGATATGCATTGTTGATCTGTTGATCTAGAAAGATCAACGATCCTGAGTGATTTTGGGCTCACAACTTGTAGAAACTTTAATTTGCTTCCTGATCCTTGCAATGCCTCCCCACCTTTCGATCTCTCTCCAATGAGATCTGATGTTCATGACTCAATCTTTGCTTGATCTAATGGCTGAAAATTGAACCCATTTGTTTGCTTGTATTTAAAGCTCGAAATGGACTTCTATGAATGATGCATTTTTTCTCATGGTTGCTTCCTGTGCATATAAAGGAATTGACAGATTGGGATGTCTCCTGCGCATAGGAAAGGCTTGGTGGGCCTGTTGTATGCTCAATTAGTGGAAAACATGATGACAAGTATTTCAATATCAAACCAGACATGCAATTATCTTTCAAGGAAAACATAAATAATTCGACGCAAAGAATTAGTCAAGCAATCTGATAAAGAAAAACAGGTCATTGAATAGATGGGAAATCGACTTTATCAACCAGAAGAGGAAACAATTGACGAAGGCATAGGGAAATGAGAGAGGAGAGGAAGGGTTGCAGACCTAGGTTACAACATTGGCTCCAACCGGGGATAACACTTCCCTGTGAGGTGCTAGGAACAGCATCTAAGTGCCTTAGAATTTAATAGCTTTCCCCCCACCTCCCTTTTCTTACCTCTATTTTGTCTGGCAACCATGCATCTCTAAAAATTAACATTGAAGCTAACCCCAATGCCTTTGTTGGGCTATGGAGTCTTTATTGAAATGTGAAACTACAACTAAATCCCAGTGCCTTTGTAGGGCTATGTAGTCTCTTATTCAAACAAGCTACTGAAAACCAACATACTAAAAACCAATCTGCGAACTAAAAATTAAAAATTAAATGCTCGAACTATGAACTTATTCTCCTACTACCTACTCTATTCAGTTGAAAACCAACTCAATCATGTGTAATCCCATTTCCAATGAAACTAAGAAAACATTTGAATGAGAACCATAACTCTGTGCATGTCACTGTTTAAAATAATCCAAATAGGGTATAACAAATGAGACAAAAAGTTTACATGAATCTGGCACTTATGGTTGCAAATGATGATCATGCTAAAAATTAAAACCTTTGGGATTTTGGAAAAATAGGAATCCATCCAACTTGTTATTGGATCTTGAAACTCGTCGAAACCCTCCAACTGGTTGAGAAGACAAAGTTGTTGTTGTATGAGATCTTCATTATTGATGAGATTATTCTCTTCATACTACTCATCTGGTTGTTCGAACCGAGAGATTATATCTTCTACATGACTGGATTTTTCTTGTCCTTGTTCCAGAAGGTCATTTTCAGACTTATAGATTTCTTGTTGCTCAACGATTTATGGGGAATGCATATCCATACCTACTATAAAAGTAGGTTTGAAATGTGGATTTGGTATCTCCTCTTCATAACTAGTAAATGGAGTTTGTTCGACTTCAAATGTATCACAAATAGGTGATAAATTTTCATGAAAAAATTGAGCAACAAATTGATCATAATCATGACTATCATTAGCTGCATCTCGTACACAAAGCTGAAAAATGTTCTGCTAGAAATCCAAACTAAAAAAGGATTTAACATCAACATTTATTGTCTTCTCATTATCATTTTTAGTTTTAAAATAATTTTCAAAGTCGTCATGCTATATAACAGAATTGGAAGAATATACAATTGATAATGAATCTTCTTTCTCTTCCTCAACATTATCGTTCCCTTCATCTATACTGTGAGAATAACTAATAATTAACTGTCAAATATGAGTTTCAAATTCTTCACAACGGTTTTCAAAAAGTAAATCAACTGGAAAAAGCCTTTTACAATGATCAATAAATGTTGCATGGCACTGTTTCATGGAAGATATGCTAGCAGGAGGCAAGGATCGGTACCATTCATGAGCATCTCCTTCTAATGAGTACATGAATATCTTCATTAAAACATCCTCATGATGTATTCCCCACTGATGCATGAGTTCATGGAAATCAAGCAAATGATTTGCAGGGTTATCATCTTTATTTTCTCTAAATCTAGGCAAGTAATCACCCCATTCATCTATAGTAGGAATAGTGTTTGGAAAACCAGGAACAACAGAGAAATTAAAAGGAGAAAACCTTCGAGCCAAGATGGTTTCTATCTAAACATATGACTTCTTAAAACTATGGAGTCACCACTGGATTCTTTAACCATGGAGTCGCCAGGTGAATGATCTGTAGGCTAAAAGTGTCTGGTCTTTGTTCACCATCAAATATCAAATCTAATCATTTTAGTTCTCCCAGGGAAAGATGTTTCGTTACTCCGATCCCCAGCAGTGGTGCCAGAAGATGTTGGTCCTAAAGTCTGCACCTAATTGCTAAAGGGCAAAGCTAGGCCACCTCAAGTTTTGGGATGATTATTCTTTTGATAATTTGATTTTTTGGGTGAGTTAGAGGGTTGGTTTTACCAAGACAGGAGCATGGTTGGGTTGGAAAAATGATATGGATGAGGTTCATCCTTGTTTGGTGGCACACTAATGATAGAAAAGTGAAATAATAGAAAAGAAAAGGGAAACAACAAATTATTGAATGAATAATCTGGTGCAAGAAGTTCAATACTTAAAATATCATTTCAATACATTAAACATGTATCAGAAACACAATTTCCCCCACAAGTTTCAATAAAAACAAATATTCAGCAAGCATTAGTTGTTTTCACAGGTTGCATATCAATAAAGATGAGTTATATAATAGCTGAAGGAAATGAAATGTACTTTGCACAAATCAAAAACTGCATTCAAGATAAGATAAAAACACATGAAGATTTGAACGAAACACTGTCATCAAGAGTATATTCACTAGGTAGAGAATTTTAATCCATGCATAGAACGGGTCCAACCAGCTTGATGTATTTCTATCCTTTCCCCAAAAATCGAACCCTCAAAACATACAAAAACTGCATATTTATCAAAGTTGCAGAGGCTCTCATCCATCTGGGACTGGGACTTAACTCTACATTAACAATTGCAGAACGACTAATTAACTTGACTAAAAAACTGTTGGAGTAAAACAATGTATACTTCACACTTGAATTAATAAAAAATAGTGGTTCTTATGACACATAGAAGACCACTTATTATTTTTTAAACTAAACAGAGTCTTGAACTGAATAATTGAAAACTGACACTAGCGATGAAACTTGATTGATGTGAGCACTGGAATGAATTGAGACTATGGAAGAAAATGATTAAGAGTGACAGAGATGAGTTTTGCATTGATCATGGCATGCCCATGCACTTTTGGAGGCCACTGAAGAAAACTAGATGTGCAGCGTGAAAATATCCTGGAGTGACGTGGTGACCTTACGTCATATAAGCATGTGATTGTAGAAGTTGTCGAGGGTGGTTTTGATCCACACTGATCCGAATCCCGCAATCCACCACCAACTGCTACGTATCTCATAAGATATACCATGATTTCAATTGCGGGACCACTCTGGAAAATCAACGTTCAAGCATTTTATGTCCCCGCAATGAAGTGCGCTCGTCGATCGTGTCACAATCTGTGATCTGGGTGACCTTGCTACTTTGCCACCCCTGCTAAGGTTCTATTCATCTGCCATATCAGAAATCCCTTATATCATTTAGCGATGTCGCCAATTTATTAGAGCTCGAGAGCTTTTGAATGCAAAGCATGAATATCTCCCGAAGTGACCTTTTCTTGAAGTGATGTGGCAGTCTCTCATCACTTCGACACTTTGGGGTTTGGGATATTTTAGATGAAAAGTTTGTATAACTCTCAGAGTAGTACGGGCCCGAAGTGACATGGAGGCCTGAAATGACTACCATGTGTCCTGACGTATGAGTGTCATGTGTCTCAGGCGAATGAGTTCCATGTGTCTCTGGGACTTTGGGTTTTGAGAGTTTAGACGCTGAAGGTCTAAATTTCTCTGAATGGTCGAATGGTCGAATAACAAAATTATTTCAAAGCTCTACGGTCCTCATTTTTTTGAGATCAATGTTCCACAAGTAATTTGGGATTTTGGGCCTTTGAGTGATATTCCTTTCTTACCTGCTACAAATATCAACGATTCTTGTTGATTTGAGATCGATGATCCACAATTACTTCGGGTGTTTGGGCTTCAGGAATTTTTAATGCATAGTTCTTACAATCCTCCAGAGTGTCGTATCTCCGAAGTGAGAGATCTGCCTCCACGTGTCCTCTTATTTTGGACGAGAAAGATTTACTTCGGAACTTTGGGTAATTATTTCTCTAGTGCTTCGCTCCACAAACCTCCCAGAGTGCAGGGTCTCCGAAGTGAGAGATATGGCTCCACGTGTCCTCTTGTTTTGGACAACTGAGATTCACTTCGGGAGTTAGAGATTAGGGATTTTTCTTCTGCTTGCTCGCGCTATTTCCTGAAGTGTCTTATTTCCGAAGTGTTATATCTTCCTGCATGTGGCCTCTTGATTTGGATGGTTTATATTTATGATCCTAAGCGATTGTCGGCTCAGACCTTGCAAAAAATTTAATTTCCTTCTCGATCCCCACAATGCGAAGATACTCGTTCGTAGCGGGATCGATATGCATCGTTGATCTATTGATCTAGCAAGATCAACGATCTTGAGCGATTGTGGGCTCACAACTTGCATAAACTTTAATTTTATTCCTGATCCCTACAATGCCTCCCCACCGTCGATCTCTCTCTAATGAGATCTGACAGTCGTGACTCAATCTTTGCTTGATCTGATGACTGAAAATTGAACCTGTTTGTTTGCTTGTATTTCAAGCCTAAAATGGACTGCTCTGAATGATGCATTTTTTATTATGGTTTCTTACTGTGCATACAAATATATTGGTGGACCTAGATGTCTCCTGTGCATAGGAAAGGATTGGTGGGCCTGTTGTATGCTTAATTGGTGGAAAACATGATGACATGTATTTCAAGCTCAAACCAGACATGCAATTATATTTCAAGGAAAACATAAATAATTTGGCGCAAAGAATTAATCAACCAATTCGATAAAGAAAAATAGGTCATTGAACAGATGGGAAACCAACTTTATCAACCAGAAGAGGAAAAATTTGACGAAGGCATAGGGAAATGAGAGAGGAGAGGCAGGGGTGCAGACCTAGGTTACAACAGAAACTATGTTCCCATCAGGTACTACTGCATAGGTTGATGATCTTGACAGAGAGGCATTTGATAATGCACTTATGTCGACATTTCTTTCTGATGTTATTATTGATATACCCTCTACCTATGGTAGCATAGACACTGATGCATCTAGGTCTAGTGGTGGACCTAGCTAGTAGTGGTATTGATTGACATGTATATTGATTATTTTATATTTGACTTGAGATGTACATATGACATGTTTATTGCATATTTTGTTTAGATGTGTGTTTGACATGTATATTCATATGTATATTGCTCGTGTATATTATGTTTTTCATATAATGTTGTGGTTGTTGTTGTTTTATTTATAAAATATATTATGAGTCTATTAATGATTAACATTGCTAATGATTTCTCTGTTTTTAAGTTGAGATGTATCACTCATTTAAATTTGCAATTTCTATCTCTCGAGGTGTAGAATGGTCAGTGATGGAGTATATTTTTAAGGAACTCTCTTATGTGAAGTCACTGGTTCGAAACCATCGACTTACCTTGTGTGGCATGTGAGTGGCCATGTTGGCATGCCTGGAGGTTATAGTGGTAGCAATTGGATAACACAACCACATGTCATGCAAATATATTCCCAACTAGTTGTTGATTCCACTAGTCACAAAAATGGGTGGACAAGTGTCAGCTCTAGGCTAGTCCTAGAAATTGAATTTTCGTTTATTTTTAGTCATAGTTTCAAAGGTTAGGTATTTAGTGAAGAAGCATGTCTTTCAGTTTCATCTTGTCTTAAAGTCAGTATTTATTGTAAGTTCAAACTGGTATATTTTTTGAACTCATGGGGAAGTCATAGTTTTGAATCCATCTAGAGTTGGGTTGGTTTCCTATCATGGAAACCCAGTTGTCAACAAATTGTTTGTACAAGTTTAATGTTTTTTGGAATGTAATTTAATTTTAACTAGCTTACAGAAAATAATTACAATTTCCATATAATGTTTAATTTTACTTTTATGAGATCATTTAATTGAGATTGTGATTGTAAAAAGTTATAACAATTAATGCCATATAATGTTTAACTCTTATTCAAGGTGAATTGTTTGTTTTCCAACAAGACACCATATGTTGATTAAACGTGTTTGGAAACAAAAATACTTAAACACGATGAGCGAAATGATTATGAGTTGAATAATTAAGTCTTTTTCGTAGATTATAATAATAACATTATAATATAATTATTCACTAATAATAATGATGATGATGTAATAATAATGTTATTTTTTAAATTTTTATTATTCAAATATTACAAGACAAAGTTATAATATAACTGTTTACTAAAATCAAAATTATGATATTTTATTAATATTTATTTTTTCCAAAGATTTTATTAATTTATATTATCCAACTATTATAATATATGATATTCATTCAATGATATATTGGAGGTTGAGGGGATGGTCGCGGTCCGCGTACACCTGCGGCCAACATATTTCTGTGGCACACACACTGGGGAGGCTCACACCTGTGGTCACATGGGCTTCCATTTCTTCCCAGCGCTAAGGTTCTCAGGAAAAAGGGTCTTTTGAATTTGGAAAACCAGTGCAGTATTGACCACAGGGTTTACGATAGTCAACATTCAAAGCGATCAGGAGGTAAGCAATTTTTTTGGCTTCCCTACAGAGAAGCATATCCTCCCTATGGAAAATTATGATGACGTGGTGGACTATTTTCCCGATCCAGGAGAATTGTTTCCCTTAATGGGGACAGTGGGCAGCCCCATACACCCCCTACCGGTGTAGCTGGAGGAGGAAATACCATTGGTAATGCATGGAGACGTTTTTTCTCAGTTCTCAGGTGTTTCTGGCTACTATCACATGCAATATCTAGAATCCTTATCTTGGCTCAATGGAGCTTCGGTTTCAGGGGTCAGGTCGTTGTTGACTAGCCCCAATATTTCACTTCCTGGCTCAACCGTCTAGTGTGGTTCATATACGCAGACCATTGAAGCTCCTTTTCCCCCCATACTATGTGTTTTTTCTCCCGCTTCGGCCTCAACAAAACTTTCTTAGTCATTTCCAGATCCATCGGTGTTGATGTGCTCTCCTACCCTTCCAAGAGAACAAGGGTTTACCCAGGCGACACTTCCAGGCGAAGGAACTGTTGGACACACCGATTACACTGAGAGGGGGGGTGAACAATGTAGGGCTCTTTTTCCCAAAACTTCCTCTTTACAAAACTCATAAGTTACCAATCACCATTTACTCATTACTTATTTCTTTCATTTATAATCAGTTAAATGTGAACATATATCAACAGTATATCATCAACAAATCATCACAAAAAGGAACACAAGATGTATGTACAATTTTCTTTTTATTACGGACTACAATACTTGGGTTATCAAAAAAAACTGAATAGAGTAGAACTCTACAAGACCACCATCTCTATAATGCAAGATTCATCTTACACCCTCAACACCAATTGAGATGAGGCAACAATCCTCAATAGATATCAATCTGTCACAGGTATGCGACCTATCGGAAGTGAAACACGCATATGTACGCACCCTACTAGTAGTAGAACTCGCGTATGTATGCAACCAGTCTATACTACAACTTGCGTATCACATAGGAGTTACTTAGGGTTTTCTCTTCAAAATCAACTCATATCATCTGCAACCTTCAATCATATTCTCTTCTGTATTTCATTGTCCAATCTGACCCATAACTAGTCGCAACACATCCAAGCTCTCCAACAACATACCACTGAAAATGACATGGCAAGAACTATCCATCTAGGATAGTTCCACTAACAAATTCACTGATATTCATCTCATTATTCCACATATAAGCACGGTTTCTCCAACCATACTTCTAGGATAACTCAACCGTAAATCATCTTCCCGTGAGGGCTTTCACCATGAGGGGACCACTTTGGAGTTCATCCATTTGTACTCCTAATCAAATATGATAAGACAATACTGATTCATATTTACATCAATCCAACAATGCATCATATACCAATGAAACCATATTGATCCATCTTCATCTATGCATCATGTATCAATGACAACTCATTGATCCATCTTTATCTATGCATCATGTCAATGAAAACTCATTGATACAACTTCATCTATGCATGACATCATATGACTATGACATCATGTATCAATGACAACTCATAGATCCATCTGCATCTATGCATCATGTCAATGACAAATCATTGATACAACTTATTCTATGCATGACATCAGATGACTATTAATCCACTTGACATCAATCATCAATCAATCAATCCTTTGGCATCAATCAATCCTTTGGCATCAGTCAATCACTTGACATCAATATTTTGACATCAATCAATCAAACCTTTGGCATGAATGAAAACCTGATCCAACAATCTCCCCCTTTGGCATTGATGGCAATAACAACATTGATGTCAACACCAATCATTGATGTCAACATGTAGACAAGGAATTTCTCTACATCAATAGTCATGAATCACATTAATGTGACTATCTCTCCACATCAATAATCATCAATCACATCAATGTGACTATCTCTCCCCATTTAACATCAATGGAAAAGGTCCATTCTCCTCTTCTTGGGGATGCTCCCCCTGACTGAATGCCTTTGATAATTTTCTGAATAATATCTTCCCTTTTGAACAAGGGATATCACTCTAATGTAATGTTGAAGATACATCGCTCATGCTCCCCCTGTGACCATCGCTCCCCCTGGAATTATGCCTCTGTGCTCTTTCTTCAAATATAGGGCTCTTTACTCCTATAATCATGGGAAGAAGAATGACTCCCACTATGGGTATGTATGCCCCTATATTCTCTGCAATATGAACAATATGCTACCACTACAATATGCTTTTGCTGCAAATGTTACTGCTCAACCGAATCATAGATCAATTGTTCTTTCTATGACGATCCTTGGACCTGTTCATGCATCAAACTTGTGCCATACCATACATCAGGAAGTAAAAGATATGTCAAAAATAAAATAGAGAATCATGACCAAATATCAACCAAGTGCATCATGTACCAAATTGTGTGCCAACCATGCACAACACCCATGTGCATCAATCATGTATATCAACACCATACAAAGTGCCAAAAGATATCATCAATGGAGTGTATCAACCATATGCCTCTACCAACATGCTTACTAATATGCCAACCATGTGCATCAACCAATATGCCAACCATGTGCATCTACCAACATGTCAAACAAATGTCATATCACTCATGATATGTGTCCACCATGAACCAAGTATATGAATCTCAATCAATCAAGTGTTTCAACTATATCACCCAATACATATGCCATATATCAGTGTATCGAACATGTGTCACTACTTGTACCAAGAAATTATGTCAACCATGCACCGATACCACAAAAAAATGAATCCTCATGTATGTATACCAAATCCACCATAAAACATGTGCCAATCAAACTGCTAGTAGGTGCCTCTACCAATTTACTAGGAGTGTGCTGATCATGCATCAACTATAGATCAATTTATGACTCATCAATGATGTACAACATGATCACCTCATCAACTCACCAACTACATGTTCCAAGATGTAGTCCAACCATATTCCAAATGCATGTACCAAGATATCCATCACATATGTTTCTAATAATACATCATAAGATATATCAATGAAACTCAAATATGTACCAGCCATGTACCCCAACATATCATCCTCAATCCTCCATTCACTACAAAAAATACTAAGCATCCAACAATACATGTACTAGTAGTGTGCTTCAATAGATCAATGACATATCTAGCTAGCATCATCAAGATATATCACATAACCAAAGTACCATAACTTCACTGTCATAACTAGCATTGTTCTTCAACAAAAAATGCCTCAATCCATACTCATGGTTTTGTGCCATGCATCCAAGATAGCCTTTAATTTTATATCATCACCATACATAATCCAATATGTAATCATGAAAACCTGCAAAAAACAATGTCAGAACCTGCAACAAACTATGTCAGACCCTGCAACATAGAGTTATACCATCACATCAAGTTGCAACCCATGTGCATAGCCTTTTTCCCAAGGCTTTACCAAATATACACGGCATGTTGCACAGACAACTCGTGTATGTACGCGACCTATTCTAGGTCAGCCTACGTATGTACGCGACTGTTACCATTGTCACCAGCATATGCTTCAATAGATGACACATTTGAGCTACCCTTAAGGCTTCCATTCTACTTTGGTTGTTCAGTCATCTTCACCCACTTCTGAAGGTGTCCCTGCTTCTCAGAACTTGAGCTCTGAGCTTCCATCTTTTCAAATATGTCTCCCTTCCTTACTTCATCCCTTCTTCTAGTCATGGTATATGAAGTCCTCATCATGGAATTTCTTCTTGTGTTCCAACAATCCTGGGATTTGTGACCAAATCCACTACAGCTGTAGCACCTCATGGTGTGGCAGCGAACAACAATGTGTCCTACTTGATTACATCTCCAACACCTTATGGTGTTATGAAATCATCCATTATTTTTCCTTGCATAAGATCCGCATTCCAAAGCTTTGTGACCATATTCATTACATGAGTAACATTGACCATGAAAGACACTTTCATACCTTTTCTTTGGTGTCCATCCCTTATGAGGTGTAAATATGGCTTCTTGATGTCTTCCTTGCTTTCTTCTTTTGAAATTTTCCTTGCCTTGTGTAGATGGTTGATTTGCAACATTTTCTTCATCCTTTGGGAGTGAGGGACTTGCCTCATGCTTCTTTGAGGTGCTTTCTTTAGCATGTGTAGCTTATCTCTTGTATCCAAGACCTGATTTATCATTTGGTGATCTTTGACTTTCCAAGATCTCATTCAAGATTTGTGAGCTATTCAATAATTTGTTTGACTTCTCTACTTTCTTTCTAAGATCAACAACTTCAGCTTCTAACTTATGACATGACTCTTCCTTTTCATTTACTTGATTCTTAAATATTTCCTCTACTCTTTTGGCTTCTTCAATTTGGGTCTTGAGATGGACAATAATTTCAAGACTTTTGCTAATCTCATCATCTACCTTCTTATCTTCTTTTTCATTCTTTATTTTTGTGATCTCTTCTTCCTTTTATTCTAATTGAGTCTTATTACTCTCTTCTTTTTCTTTGAGCATTTCCCTTAACTTCAAGATGTGCCTTTGACTCTTCTTAAGAAACTTTTTAGTGTTATCCGAAAGATAGCTATAGTCTATATAATAATGGTCATTGTTGTCATATAGACCCCTTTCAACTTTCTCGTTAAGCTCCGATAGTTTTTCTTCTACTTATTCCATAGGATAACAATCAATTGATTCTATACAAACTATTTCTAGATTTTGTTCTTCACTTGTAGAGAAATATTCAACATCATCACATTTTGAATTATTGCGATCAAGGATTTGTGGAGATTCTTTACCTTCATTTGAAATGTCTTCAAGATATTCCTTTTTGTCAACATCTTCATTTCAAATGTCTTCAACATCATCACATGATTCTTTTCCTTCATTTGAAATGTCTTCAAGATCTTCCTTTTTGCCAACATCATCACATGATTCTTTGCCTTCATTTGAAATGTCTTCAAGATCTTCCTTTTTGCCAACATTATCATATTTATAAATAATGAAACCAAGAGTTTTTGGAGATTCTTTACCTTCATTTGTCTGGATGGAGTTGTTTTCAATATCATCCTTCTTGCTTTGGTATGTATCCTCTAGCTTTAGCCATAGATCCTTGGTGGTAGTGCATTGTCCCATGCTCTCTTTTATAGGACTCGAGAGTCCACTAAGAATGGTATTGAGAGCCAATGCATCATTCTTCTTTCCTTCCCTTTGAGCTGAAAACTTTGACTTGTTCTTGAAGGAAACTGATCCACTAATGGCTTCCTTCCAAATACCCGCTCCCATCTCTTTCAAATCTACTCTCATTTCTATTCTCCAAGTAGAATAGTTTTCCTCATCAAGGATTGGAACTTCATCATCCATTTGTGTGTCTATGGATCTCCTCCAAGCTTATTAAGGATTATAGTTAAGTCTTTCTTTGATACCAATTGTTGGACACATTGACTACACTGAGGGGGGTGAATAGTGTAGGGATATTTTTCCCAAAACTTCCTCTTCACAAAACTCAAAAGTTAGAAATCACCATTTACTCATTACTTATTGTTGTCATTTATAATGAGTTAAATGTGAACATATATCAGTAATATATCATCAACAAATCATCACCACAAGGAACACAAGATGTATGTACAATTTTCTTTTTATTACGGACTACAATCCTTGGGTTATCAACAACAACTGAATAGAGTACAACTCTACAAGAGCACCAACTCTATAATGCAAGACTCAGCTTACACCCTCAGCACCAACTGAGATGAGACAAAAATCCTCAACGGATATCAATTTGTCACAGGTACACGACCTGTCGGTAGTGCATCTTGCGTATGTACGCACCCTACTAGTAGTACAACTCACGTATGTACGTGACCAGTCTATACTACAACCTGTGTATGACATCTAAGTTACTTAGGGTTTTCTCTTCAAGATCAATTCAAATCCTATGCAACCTTCAATCATATTCTCTTTTTTCTTTCACGGTCCAATCTGACCCATAATCAGTCACAACACATCCAAGCTCTCAAACAACTTACTCATGCTCCTCAACCATAAAATATGAATGTTACTCAATCATGTATAAGCAATCAACATATTATGGCAATAATATCAATACTGAATCATAAGAGTGTTGCTCACTCTGTAAACCAACAAAAATCACATCACAACAACCATACCAAGAATTCCTTAAGCATTCACTACACAACAAGCAAAAGTATCCATCAAGACAATAATGTAACCATACCAAAGTTTCTATGGCAGATATGAGCCCATAGAATGAAGATCTAGAACCTGCTTCAGTCTTCAAGAGTCTGGCACCATCTCACACACAAGTCTTCATGACTTCATCCACTGTACGCACCCTGGCCTCATTCATCCCGCGTATGTACGTGACCTAGCCCACTGCAGCCCGTGTATACCTCAAAAACTAGGGTTTCTGAACTTCCAAGACTTTTGTCATCATGATCTTAGACTTACCGAAACTTTGATGTGTCCATGAGATCCTCCAAATCTCCTCTCTCTCATAATAGATCTTCAATACATGCTCAAGAGATGCATTTACACAAGAGATTGTTGCCTCTTATTTATACTCTCGAAGTAGCTTCCTTAGAAGCATCTTCTAGGTCACTTAACCCATTTCTAGGTCACTTAACCTATTTCCTCATTTTTAGGGTTAGCCACTTTCCATAATTAGAAAGTTCTCCATTTATTTATCATTTAAATATTCCTCCTTTACTTTGTCACCTCACTTTATAATCTTCTTTGATTTTGTCACTTCACTTTATTATTTAAATAATCCTCCTTGACCTTGTCACTTTTGTTTACCATTTAAATAATAATTTCTTCTTTGCAAGATCTTTGACTTCTTTGAACTTTTGGGGCTTCAAGCCTACATATGAGGTTCCTCCAACTTCGTAAGGCCATAACTCTCAAACCATGAGGAGTTATGTGACATTCCACATACCACTGGAAATGGAAAGAAAAACATTGTCCATCTAGGATAGTTCCACTGACAAATTCACTAATCTTCATCTCATTATTCCACATATAAGCATGGGTTCTCCAACCATACCCCATAGGATAACTCAACTATAAAGCGTCTTCCCATGAGGGCTTTCACCATGAGGGGACCACTTTGGAGTTCATCCATTTGTACTCCTAATCAAACATGATAAGACAATAACGATTCATCTTTACATCAATCCAACAATGCATCATATACCAATGAAACCATATTGATCCATCTTCATCTATGCATCATGTATCAATGACAAATCATTGATCCATATTCATCTATGCATCATGTCAATGACAACTCATTGATCCAAATTCATCTATGCATGACATCATATGACTGTGACATCAGGTATCAATGACACCTCATTGATCCATCTTCATCTATGCATCATGTCAATGACAACTCATTGATTGTAATGATCCCAATCCATTATGCAAGGATCATCACTGTTTTGGTGTCTTTTTAATACTTTTTCTGAGTGAGGTATTTCGTCAAACACTTTGTTGATCTACCTTTTAGATGTGTTTATATGTGTGTATGCAGCAAATAACAGAAAGAGATAACCATGGAACATACCTCAACCATATGTAATAAGATAGACAAGCCAAAA
>SNQJ01S0050312.1:196267-207372 GCA_010110895.2 Picea sitchensis | reverse complement strand
ATTAGTAATGTTATTTTATTTATGTCGGCTTTAGGCCATTAGTTGTAATTATACCTCCTAGTCTCCTATATATACCAAGGAGACATTTTCATTTTGAATCATCTTGTAATTGTACATTTATATGGGCATAAGGAGGTTTCCCCTAGAAGAGGATCATTATCTGAATTTATCTCTTTTTCAAGGCGTTGAGTACTTATTCTGAGGTTTTTCTATGCTATATTGATATTTGGTTCTTAACAGTGACCTTCCCTACGCTGAGGCGGAAACTGTGGTAGAGCATTCCCTACCAGAAGAATCCCTTTTTCTGATCAGTTATGATGATGCTTGGTATGGAGGCATTATCATTTATCTCCAGACTCAAACTTTCCATCTAGACCTCTCTAGTACATACCATCGTCGCATCCGCTATCAAGCCCATCAATACATCATTCTCGGTGACACTCTTTATCACCGTGGTGTTGACTCTATCTTACGATGATGTCTCACCTTTGATGAAGCCAAGAAAGATTTGAATGTTTGTCACTTTGGAGCATGTGGCGGTCATATGTTCAGGTATGCCACTTCCCAAAATATCTTGCAAGCAAGGTATTTCTGGCCTTCTTTATTAAAGGATTGTATAACCATTGTCCATAAATTCCATGCTTACCAAACATACAACCATAAGATAAGATCCCATCCTGCTCCCTTACACATTGTAGTTTCTAATGGACCTTTCACTAAATGGGGTATCAATTTCATGACTTGTAACCCTCACTTAGCCAGGGGGAATGGATACATTATCATAGCTATGGATTATTTCACGAAATGGGCCGAGATGATGCCTACATTCGACAATACAGGAAAAACTGCAGCTCTATTCATATTCAATCACATCATCACACGATTTGGAATCCCACAGTCTATCATCACTGATCATGGTAGAAACTTTCGAAACTTCATGATGTATGAGCTCACAGAAAAGTTGGGTCTTCGACATGAAAACTCAACCCCCTACTACCCACAGGCCAATGGCCAAGTTGAATCAATCAACAATGTTCTTATCACCATGCTTCAACGGATTATAGGAATTCAGAAAATGAGTTGGCACACGATGTTGTTTTCATGATTATGGGCCTATCAGACATCCGTAAATTATACCACAGGGTTTACACCTTTCTAATTAGTGTATGGTATAGAAGATGTTCTGCCGATTGAATGTGAAATTCCATCGTTAAAACTAGCCGTTGAACTTCTCCCAAACATCTATGTTGAAGAAGAACGTATGTTGTATCTTATGCAATTGGACGAATCCCGTCACGATGCCACCCTAGTTATTGAAACCCAGAATAAATGCGTCAAAGCCCAATACGACAAACATGTCAATCCATGCATTTTATCTGAGGGCGTTCTAGTTCTCCTCTGTGAACAAGATTGTGATTTCCTATGTGGCAGAAAATTTGAAGCTATATGGCGAGGCCCTTATATCGTCAAATGAGTGTTGGAGAAGGGAGCCTACGAGTTAGTAGATTATGATGGAATTCCTTTGAGTGAACCCGGAAATGGGCTTTACTTAAAGAAGTACTATGCTTAGACTATCTTTGCATAAGTTCTTGTATTTTACTGTATCATACTGTTGTGTGCTACATTTGTGTGTCTTTTTCGTTATTTGGTTTCTACCCTCGAACGCTTACCTTGCGTTGTTCTTGGTTTCCAGATGTCAGAGTCTTCGCTACCCTACTTTGGCTTCACTGATGGTGCTAGTCGTAGCACTCAGAACCTAGATTTTGCTACATGGGAAATCTATGCACCCACGAACGAACTTATCAGTCTACATGGTGTTTTCCTCGGTCGTGCAACCAATAATATAGCAGAGTATAGCGTATTCATCGAATTGTTGAACAATTCTATCTCACTTGGGATTCGTCGGCTAGTTATACAACTTGATTCGCAACTAGTAGTGCTACAGTTAAGTAATGTCTATGCTATTCAAAGTCCTACTTTGTTACGAGTGTATTTACGAATTTTCCTCTTGGAACGTTATTTTGATTATATTGAATATCAACACATTCCTAGATGTCTAAATACATAAACTGATGCGTTAGATAATTATGTGTTAGATAGACATCTGAGACATTTATAAATCCAATCACTCATCACATGTATTATAGAAAGAAAAATAAGTCGGTAGAAGCCTCATGTATATTTATATAACGATAAAATTTCTTTACAAAAAGAATGTTTTTCGTCCGAAGACCAAAATATAAAAAATGAAGCTCATAGCTTCTACAAAAATGGCATCATGGATGCTACTCATGGTAACATACTACAACTCGTGCTACCCTACAGAGAAATCATCTCAGTGGACTAGAAACACCTACAGTATGGCGCTGGAAACACCTCGGGACCTCGCCAATCGACATATCTGGGATGCCTACAGTCAAACCTTCCAGGTTCTGCTCGATTGCTTCATAGTCATCTGCATCCCATCCTGCTACTACTGTTGCTTCCCTTTGCCTTTGGATGGGGGATGTACCCGAGGGTCGAAATGTCCCTACATCTGTGTGCTCAAGATATTTTTGATTAGTCATTGGATTGAAAAACACAATAATATTTAATATTTTGAAAAATTTATAAAAACAACATAAAATCAAAATATTTTTCTTACCTAGTTCCCCCCACTAAGAACCCTCAGGTAGCACCAAGTCAGGATCATTGCGAAAATCCAGCTCGACATATGCATAGTCATCGATCATCAAGATCTGGGCCTCTAGCCAATCCAAAAATGTGTCATTATATCTAATAATGGGGCCCGCCACATGTCGGGACATGAGATCACACCACCGCTTCATTCGCGGATATCGTGGCATTGGTATATTCCAATCTACCTGTAAGCGAAGGTGAGGGTGATCCGAATTATTTTTGGCACGAAATGAGAGTGGAGATATAACACAGAAATATTTAGAGATATTGCAAGAGAGACAAAAATATAACAAATATATAGCGGAAATAACAAGAGTCACAGATATACAGTAATACACGATTTCTATTAATGAAATAAATGTATAGAGATTGTAAAATACAGAGTGAAAGACTCGATAGAATGGTGACATCTTATCTCTGAGAAGAGATGTGATTGCTTCTCACATCCGTGAGAAGATGATTCTTAAAATGAGGCTCTAAGGGCCTTTTTAACATAATTAAAATCCAAAACCCTAACCCTGGAAGATGAAAAGACAAAAGGTTTGTGGGCCCCAATGGGGGTAGTTGATACATCAACTTCCCAGGGGCGTAACTTTTTCATATGATCTCCATTTGGGGAACTCGATAGCTCGTTGGAAAAATCTATCAGAGGAATACAAATTTTGGGTGAGCGACATCAATCAATGAACCATGTTTCTCTCCATTTTCTCAAAAAACATCGTTTAGGGTGTCAAAACGAATCTGGAAGTTCAGGACCCGAAAAAATGCTAAAAATAGTAAATTACCAAAATTGCCAGAAAACTGTTTTGAGCCAATTGGAGAAGGTGGGTGGCCACTGATATCCACCTAGATCAATCCTCCCTCCTTAGGAAGCAATGGTCTCCATTGCGTTGAGTTCTCGGGGGAGAGGGGAAAGCGATTGTTGAATATGAATCTTGGTTAGCTGCTTGCCTTGCTGGAGACATCGAGATGCTTGGTTTCTTGAAGGTTGTCACGAACTTGTGGCTGGAAGGGTTGGAACTTTTTAGCTAGTATGGCTACATGAGATGACTATGTGCAAAAGGAATATTTTCACTTTTCTGCAACCTTGTCGACTTGCTTCTTTTGGATAGAAGATGCTTGGGGCGAGGCTGTAGTGGTTGCAGTGTCCTTATGTTTCCCTTTTGGACAGATTGTAAAGAAGATGAATTTTTTAATATGAGATACTACCTTGCGGCACTGCTTAGGTGGAACAATAGTCGAAACTACCTCTGGTACTTTGTAGAGACGACCCCCCAGAGAAACAATGACACTGCGGGGTTGAGACTCATAAATAGCATGGCACTTCCACATACATGGCTGGCCCAAGAGAACATCACATACATATAGTGGGGAAACATCACATAATACCTCATCCCTGAAGGGCTGGATGCCGTATGAAAATCAACACTGCTGGTTGACACGTAGATCTCGTCCTTGGCGAAGCCACCCGATGTTGTATGGTTGTGGGTGTGGTGTTTTCGAAAATACCAACTGTTTGATGACCTTTACTGAGATGAGGTTCTTCTGGCTTCCACTATGAACAATAAAATGCAGCGGGGTCCCTTTCACCCACATATGCGAATGAAAAAGGCGCTCCCCCTCTTTAGGATCTGTTGGTTTTTCTAGTTGAATTGTTGTGGTCATGACAATAGCAGTGGGGTCTGCGTCGATGATTTGTCTTTTACCAGTATTTTCAGAATAATATTCTGAATCAGGGTTCAACTCCTTGTATTTGATATCAACCACCAATGACTGTTTTGAATGACATTCATCGGTGTTGTGCCAGGGGATTTTGTGGAAATCACACCATTTTCCAGTGTCCTTCTTTGTATTCTCATGACCCTTCTTTTCCTGTCGCTTGGAATGGTTTTCGGGAGACTGTTTGTTAGGGTCGTCTTTCTCATACTTTGGTTTTTGCGGATTTGCAGACCCAAACTCCCATTTGTTCTGGTGCTTAAATTTCAGCTCGATTTTAACAACATATTGATAAGCAGAACCAAGTGATGAGAAGTCCAAAAAATCCATTTCAGTTTGGATGTATCTGTGTAGAGCCCCACGGTATTTCAAAACCAAATGTCACTCGGAGTCTTTGATACCTATATTGGTGCGCAAGGTATGGAAGGTGTTGGTGAACCCCGAAACTGCTTGGCCCCTCTCTTGTCGCAGTGTGGTCCATCTGATGTATTGGTCCTCATAGTTTCTAACAAGATAATATTGTTCCTTTATCGCATACACAAAAAAATACCAAGTGGGATCGACCCCATATATTCCAGACTCCTCTATCTAACTTTTCTCCCAGTAAGTTTCCCATCGATGTTTGACATGAGGGAGAGCTTTAAGGAGTGCGAAGGTGATATTTTCTCTGTCGAAAAAATTGTGAGTAGAGAAATAACCTTCTAACAGATTTAACCATTTGTCTAGGGCATATGCATCTTTTTGACCTTCAAATTAATAGGAATATCTTCTCAAAAAGCATCATTTAGGGCCTCAAAATGGCTCCGGAAGTTCAGGACCCAAAAAACTGCTAAAAATAGTAAATTACCAAAATTGCTAGAAAATTGTTTTGAGCTAGTTGGAGAAGGTGGGTGGCCACTGATATCCACCTAGATCAGAGGGACTCTTTCCAGGAAGAAATATACCAAAATGGATCCATACCCAAACTGTTTTAGTTCCCCATTCTTTCTCTTGGTCAACTGGCTCTTCATACTACGGAGAAGTCCATCAGACCAGTTGAACACACGAGGTTTTGTGCATTCTACCACATACTGAAAGTAGCTCTGCAGACCCATGTGTGGAGAGGCATTCCCTGCCATTCGTGCAATGGTGAAAATAATGGTTCTGAGAGTCAGATCACAAACCCCTCTGATAGACACTTTACCCTTGCGTCGCTCGGCCCCAGGTTCACAATAGAGTCTGATGTATTCACTCAACGGAAAACCCCCACCTCGCCCTCCTATTAAGGTCACTTGCGCCCCATGATGGGATAACCCTATCAATAAGTAAATGTCTTCGATGTACAAGGAAATCACATGAACACCCATATGAAATACTTGTTGGTCCACGCCCCACATATGGACCAAATATTCCAACAGTCTCAGCTAGGCTCTCATGCCCTGGATCTTGAAGAAATTTAATAAACCACACTATCGTAGGGCATTTATGGTGCCCAGATCATTCAAAGCCATGGAATAATCATCTTCATGCTCTCTTTCTCTCCACTCCAACATTTTTGCAATCAAAATACCTGCATGGAGATGAAATAAAGAAGTTAACACCTTCAATCATAATTTTTTGGAATTCCTTTTGGTCCACCACATCATTTTTTTTTTTGTTTTTCAGCCGCCACAAATGGGCTTTGGTTATGGAGGAGGGTTTCTGCAGGTGACCCGTTAGGCGCCTGTGGAAATTATTGATTTTTTCACGTCCTGACATAGGGCACCTGCGGCGGCCTCAACGCATGCCTATGGTCCAAACATTCACCCAAAAATCCATTTTTTAACCGATTAAAATGAATTTTAAACCATTGAAAAGGAAGAAGATGAGGTACTCACCGTTTTCACGCAAACCATTCGCCGAATGATCGCTTTTGGTCTCTACAATCAACCGCTGAAATACGAGGTGAAAAAGAGGCTCTTAGACAAGTTTTTGACCAAATACAAATGAAATAGTGAAAATGAGTTCTTACCCCTATTTATCTCATTTTTTACTTTTTCTAAATATATTTTATATTATTTAAATATATTTTCTCAAAAACCTAATGGTCTTGTGAGTGTTGCTTCTCGCAGATGTGCAGACTAGGGTTCTGAACAATGAAGTATGGACAGTTTTTGCGATTTGTTTTTCTTTTTCGTCGCATGTACAATTACTTTTTAGGGTTTTTTAGAAAAAACCTCGAGCTTAGTCTTTGTTCGTTCTCGTGTTCGAAAAATGATGAGAACGTAACCGATTATACTTTTGTCGGCTTTTCATACTTGTCATGGTAACATGAAAATAACGAAACTTACAGAGTAACCTTTAAGCTCTTTTCACACTCCATAAAAATGAAAAGATTGTCGAGAGACCTTGTTATTTTCATGCTCGTAAAAGTATTTGAAGAAACGTTTGATGGGAGATATTTTATCACTTTTTCGGTCATATCAAACTACTTTAAGAAAAAGGAACTAGGATATTTCTCTTCAAGTGTTTTTCAGACTCTCAAAATATGAAAAACCCCCGAGTTTTCTATCTTTGGACTCGTTAAATAAACATCGAAAGGCCTGCTTGGGACTGAACCATTCCTTCTTAGGGTTTGTTAAAAATAATTCAAGGGACTTGTCCGAAGGATGAGATTACATCAACAAGCATATGTTATCCTCCTCAAGCTTGTGTAAAAATAAAGAGGTACTCACCAGAAATGGTGGGGGGAAATTTGGGAAAGAGATGCATCTCTGTATTTTTGTTAGTGGCAGTAAGCGTCGCTCTTGAACATGGCACCCCCTTTTATCATTTGAATCCAGGTTGGGAAATTCATTTGTCTCTCATCTACCTTTCTACAAGTCCATATCTTGGGTCGTCTTCGAGTGAATACTGCCCAAACCAGTTTCGTGCCATTCATATGTTCAAGATAAGTTCAACTAAGCCTTCTATTGAGTCGTCCATCTGCAATTATCAATTCCTACCATGTTGGCCTTCCTTTTGTCTGTTTCAAATCATATTCGTACTTTTCTCTACCCTAAATCTGTTACTGATTTCGTGTCATTTGATGGGGGATACATCAAGGCCCTCCTATGACGAGTCTTTTCCTGTTGACTTCAGCTCATTATCTAGGAATAAGACTTAGAAATTATTTAGTGCCTTAGAGCCTGCATGCCTCATTGGCAGGTTTCTTCGCTTTCGATAGTGGATTTACATCATTGATCCATGATCGAGAGATTCCATCGAGTGTTCGACTTCAACTCATCTATTCACACTCATTGGATTTTACTATTGTACCTTGGGATTCATTGACATCAATGGTGATTACCCTTGCACTTGTTAATGGTTTTCATTAACGATCGGTAATCGAGTAGTTTCTAACCATGTTCGACTTCAACACCTGTAATCACATGGCTAGATTCGTACTAACAAACAATGGGATTGAAGACCCTGGACCTCATCATTGTTTGATCTAGGTTGCGATGGAGTATTTTTTATTTGAATTGACACATAGATCCACTTTGTATATCTTGTGGCTATGTCTGTATCTAATTTTTCCAATACATAGATCCACAGTGTATTCCTGGTGGTTATGTAGAATCTTGATGACATGGATCCATAGTGTATAATTGGTGGCCATGACTTATAATTTCTAGTTTGGACATGGGAATGCCTACTTCAGACATGGTATAATATTGTGTGGATGCTTGATTGTTTGCAGGTTCCCAATTGGTGCACTCCTTGTTCCCGACACACACACACATTTTTACAAAGTATTTCTACTGTCACGAGTTCCAGCCTCATACTTTGGGGGCATTCTGTTACACATTATTTTGGTCACTCTAATGATGATTTCAAAAACATGTGTTCAGGCTCCCAACATGACTTTTTTCCTGAGAAAAGAAACTTCTTTCCTCCTCCACAAGACTACTTTTTAGAAAGGGTCCACAGGCTGCACATGTTACACAGTGCGAAAATCTATGATTTCCGCAGGCTACTTTATAGTTGGCCTGTGGGATTTTCGCATGCTGCTATATATCCAGGGTGCGACGATGTCCCAAAGCTAAAAGAGGAAAGAGGTTTCACGAAGTTTATAGAAGGGGAATCTTCTGGAATGTGAGGTGGTGTCCGTATGGTTGCGATCCTACTGGTTTCTCTAATTTGGTGGGATCATCCTCATCCTTTTAACCACTTCACCTTTTCCTATATAATCATGGGTTTCTCATGGAAAAGGTTAAGAAGCAAGATTAAGTAGAGAATTGATGAAAGAATAGAATGAAGACTGTGTGAAGAATCCTATTCTTAGTGATGCTTGAAGCCTCCATTTGCTATCAAGTTTTTTGTGGATCATCTTCATGCGAATTTTAGAGAAAGTGTATGTGTGTGTTGGAACAAAGGACCACTAAAACAGAACTTGCAACATCAAGGAAATTCGATTGTATCTTCTACTTTTCATTAGTATAATATGGTGGCATATCTCTTTCCCATAAAATGATTAGTATTTTATTACATGATTCCTTGATCACATGTTTAGGTCATCATTGAATTCTTCTATTGCTACTTTCACTTTGGTTGGTTTGTGTCATCATAGATTTGATTCCACAAGAGAACTGGAGTGAAGAAGGGACAACAAATATATAAGGAAGCGATTCATAAGGTATGTTATCTATTCCTTCTTTGGTAGTAAACTCAATGATCACAACCTAGGGAAAGTGTCTTGTTCTGTCTTGTTTTGTTCTAGATCTAGGTGGATCTAGGGGAATTAGTTCATGTCTGCATCTACTGATTTACCCAATAACAAAAGGAATGAGTAATAAGTCACCTAGACTTAGTCATTTCACATTTCACATATGCCCATAGGAGCACTAAAAGGATTACATACATATATTTTGCAAGAAATATAGTTCCATGCAGAGTTAACGTCAAAGGAGTTGGATAAGGTAATGACCTGATAAGGCAAAAATATAGAAGGATTATATGACAATTGTGCAGGATAAGGACGAGGCCGAGAAAAAGGTAGAGAGGATATTGAAGGAGAAGGATGAGGTCGAGATAAAGGAAGAGAGGATACAACAGGCCATCCAAAAACTATATAAGGATATTCCAAAGGTGTTGATGGTGGTAGAAGCCACACTGGAGGAACAAGTATCCAAAATTAGTGAAGTCATTCAAGGATTCCACAACATAATCAAAGAGTTTGAAGTGTGCACTACACCAGAGACACCACATGAGGAGAAGGAACAAAGAGAAAGAACAACCATAAGATCAGTGTTAAGAATTAAGAGTCTGTATAAGGAGTGTGCAAAGTTATGCGAATAAAGAATGCAAATTTGGAAAAAATTGACAGAGGATCTAGAGATGAAAGACATCGAGGAAAGATTAAGGAATACATAGGATAACACGTAAAAGGCCACATGGAATATAATCACGTTGCCACCATCTGAGTGCATAATGACCATATTGGTGAACAAGAATTCATACAACGAGATAGAATAACTAAGGGAAGAGTAGAATGATATCACACAATTATTGGTAACCTTGTAGGATGAAGCACTCAGGGTCATAGGGGCATTGGTAGATGGACAAGCCACAGTGAAGAAATAAACACAAGATATGTTAATCCCTAAATAGTGGCTAATTACCCCTTAATTGGGGCATAATTACATTAGTAATTTTATTTTATTTATGTCGGCTTTAGTCCATTAGTTGTAATTATACCTCCTAGTATCCTATATATACCAAGGAGACATTTTCATTTGGAATCATCTTGTATTTGAACATTTATGTGGGCATAAGGAGGTTTCCCCTTCGAAGAGGCTTATTATTTGAATTTATCTCTTTTTCAAGGCATTGAGTACTTATTCTGAGGTTTTTCTATGCTATATTGATATTTGGTTTCTAACATATGGTATCAGAGCTCAAGGTCTTGGGGTTTCGCTGCTACATCTAAGACACATTGTAATTTTCGCTATAATGTTTTTTCTACAACGATTCAGAAGGAACAACTTGGAGGATATTTATCAAACAGATAAAGGTATGTTGGGTTAAAACTTTAGCTCTTGAGGCCTTATACTTCCAGAGATACATACCTTCTAAGATACGGTTCTGGAATCATCCTGAATTGAGTCATTGCAGAATTTTCTCTATAAACGTTTTTCTGTAATGTTTTAGACCTTGAACTCTGGATGCCAATTCACAGAAATTAGTAAGGTATCTGGGGTAACAATTTTAGCTTCTAGGTCATCTTACATTTGTAGATACACCCTGTGGAAGATAGGGTATCTGACTATTCCTATTGACTAGTCTCAAGAAGGTGTTCCAGGTAAAACAATCATAACTTCTTCCTAGAGTATCCAAATTGAGTGATACTAGTTGCATTGGGTAGTGGACATCCCGTAGTAGTTCTGGTACAAGTTTCAGAATTTTATATCAATTATTTTGTGCAGGGAATGCTATACAATTGAGATCTCTCGGAAAGGAAAAAATCAGCAAGTTATGGGGGAGTTACCATAAATTCCACTTGGCACATCCAATTTTGATCAGACCTATGGCATTGCAGAGAAGAAATATCAGAGACCTACAAAAAAGAAAATTTCATACTCAGAAGGGATGAAATTTTGGAGATACAATAAAAGGAAGATTGTCTAGCAGAACCACCTCAAAATCAAGGTTTAAAGTGATACTTGGCCAACATGCCACCAAAAAAGGGAACTTCTACACCAAATAAGCCT
>SNQJ01S0050312.1:178529-188686 GCA_010110895.2 Picea sitchensis | reverse complement strand
ATAGGGTGGGGTGGGTGGGGGTTGTCCTCCAACTGGAGGTTGTGTCCCAATTGGGGTTTGACCTCCAAACGGGGGTTTAAATTGGCCCCCAGGGTTGAATTGTCTGCCAACAGGAATCTGATAATTAGGTGTGAAAGACTGAGTAGTTCCACTAGGGCCAGATCCTCCGGTGAGAGGTGGATAAGACCCTCTGGGAGGGGGCTGGGGAAGTGTCAGAATGAAATCGGAAACATGATTGTGCCTAGGAGAAGAAAAAACTTCCGGAGCTCCAAATGGAATTGGGTTAGGAATGGGAATAGAAGCATTCAACGCATTATACCCAAAAGGAAGTGATGGGATCTGACTAGGTAAATGTGGTGTGACAATAGGTTTTTGGCTAGACACCGTATTCCTGGTGGGAATAATCGTAGTATTTGGGATCATCATGGAATGGGTCTACTGAAGAGAGATGGTTGAAATGATACCAACCAATAATGATTTTGAACCAAGAAAATAATAGCACGTTGTATTGCTAAAGTGATCTAACGGTATCATAAACGTGTAAGATGTTTCGAGTGGTTCAAAAGTGGTAGGTATATCAACTCATGTCTCTGAGGTGGGAGGGTTTTGTCTAGAATTTAGAGTCTGAGCTATGTCAGTGGCCCAAAAAGGATCCTCATTTAAGTGGGTGACAATTTTGGGAGGTAATCCAGAAGTGTCGACAACAATTTCTCCAGACGAATTGAGTCGAAGAATACATCTCTCATATCCAGGAGGTAGGCGGAAAGCTTCTAGAGGGTTAGAAAAAATCTGAAAGATCTCTAGAGAATTGGTCCTTTTCGGTTGTGAAGGTACGTGGTCATGGATCTCACTCTGTTGAGGAGAATCCTTCGGTGGGTTATGAGGCAAGGGTTGAGAAACTTTCGGATCTTTCGGAGGTAGTCCTTGCATCCTACATGAACGACATGGAGGGTCAATGTGGTCGAACCAAAAATTTTACGAAAAAATCCATGGACAACTACGTAAACAAGCAACATTCACTAGTAGAATCTAGGAATCAAAACTAAGAAAACAAGGCCTCCTTATTCCTAAGTCACTAGTTGGTGATGAAATCCAACATCATGAAGTCGAGACAATAAGGGGTTGGTCTAGGGTGGAAAAGTTACGTTGACGACATGCTTAACGGACTTACACCCTAGTGCAAGCTCCCACACATAATCGTGGGAATACCCTCCAAGGAGCCCGAGTGATTCTGGTGAATGTCGATTCCAGGTACCATGAAGGCTTGCCCCTTCACAATCACCTCATGTAATACCCTAAGAAGATAGGCTACTAAGGTTACCACAAACAACAATGATTCCTGGGGGGACAGTCGATAGTACAATCCACACGCAAGGGCAGGGTATCGAGCCTGAAATCAACTTGAAAGGCTCCCACTCATCATTGTGGGTATACCTTCAAGAGACCCCCATAATACATTCAATCTCTACACTGAGACCAACAAAGTAGGGTGAGTAACTCTGCCAATCCCAATGCGACCTCAGGTTTACAACTTGTGTGAGAAGGGCTTCCCAGGACAAAATGTTGCAGATGGATTTGAACACTCCCTATCACAAGATACTATTGTGTGTTTTTTTCTTTGGAGAGTGTGTCTCGCTTCCTATTCCAAAGCTCTATCCTAGCTAATGTTGGTGTAAAGGGGCCCTAGAAAAAATTACTAGTTAAATTTTAGATTTTTGCAATATTATTAAAGGTTGTTGTTACTCAAGAGGGAGACGGGAATGAAACCAATGTTGTGTAAGAATTCAACCCAATAACGTGCAAATATAAATGAATGATGCAAACTTTTTTTCGATGAATTATATCTACAATAGGGAGAAAGTATTTTTCTGGAACAATGTAAACTATGATGTACAATTCTTTTTCTTTGAATGTAGTACCAAACAATCATCAACAATGTAATTTCACTATTTGTTCTTTTTCAATATTTTGAATGCCAAGATTTTCTGTATAAATGATCGCCTAAAAGACTGAAAAGACTTTAATTTTTTCCTTTCGAGAAACCAAAACAGGGATGGAACTAAGAAAGGATAAGCAATCAATAAAACACTCAACAAGCACCCAAATCGATCTTTCAATGGAGATAAAAATAAAAAAAAATGAGAAGAAAATGTCTCTTCAAATGTGAATAAAAAATGGTTTTATGACCATTAAGCAATCCAGAAGGTGTAACCAACCTACAACTCCAAATCCAAATGAATACCTTTAATCGACAAAGCACTCGGATGCAAGTCTAGAGATTATATCCTTGTCGATAAAAATCAAAAACAAAAATTGAAAAAAGATCAAAAGAGAGGTGTTCGATCTCCGAAACCAATCAAGATCAAGCTGAAACAATCAGAAGAAGTCAAGAACTGGCATTAAAAATCCTTTCCCAGCTGACTAAAGCAGAATTGGGCAATCAACAGAGGCCAAAACCCAACCCAAAATTTTTCTCAAACACCGCTGCAGGCAGGCAGTATAACACAGTGCAGAAATTAATGGTTTCTGCAGGCTAGAAACATACAAGATGTGGAAATCCCACGCTGAAACAAACCACCAGAGTGTGGAAATGAATGGTTTCCACAGTCTAACTATAAGGTGTAGTGCGGACGTGTTTGAAAAATCAAGAAATTTGGAGAAAAGGGGAAAACATCTAGGTGGATTTTCAAACCTAGGGAGTTTAAATGGGTCTCTCAGAGACTCAGAGACTGATGTCAAGTGAAAAGAATATGTCAAAATAAAATGGCCAAAAAAAACCACAATCAACTTGTTCTTCCTTATTGGAGTAGCCAATTTTGTTATTGGGTAAATCGGTAGATGCAAACATGAACTAATTCCCCTAGATCCACCTGGATCTAGAACAAAACAAGACAGAACAAGAGTCTTTACCTAGGTTGTGATCATTGAGTTTACTACCAAAGAAGGAATAGATAACATACCTTATGAATTGCTTCCTTATATATTTGTTGTCCTTGCTTCACTCCAGTGCTCTTGTGGAATCAAATATGTGATGACACAAACCAACCAACGTGAAAGAAGCAATAGAATAATTCAATGACAACCTAAACATGTGATCAAGGAATCATGTAATAAAATACTAATCATTTTATGGGAAAGAAACGTGCCACCATATTCTATTAATGAAAAGTAGAAGATACAACTGAATTGCCTTGATGTTGCAAGTTCCCTTTTAGTGGTCTTTTGTTCCATCATACACATACACTTTCTCCTAAATTCGCATGAATATGATCCACAAAAAAATTGATAGCAGATGGAGGCTTCAATCATCACTAAGAATAGGATTCTTCACAAAGTCTTCAGTCTATTCTTTCATCAATTCTCTGCTTAATCTTGCTTCTTAACCTTTTCCATGAGAAACCCATGATTATATAGGAGAAGGTGAAGTGGTTAAAAGGATGAGGATGATCCCACCAAATCATAGAAACTAGTAGGATTGCAACCATATGGATGCCACCTCACATTCTAGAAGATTCCCCTTCTAGAAACTTCATGAAACCTCTTTCCTCTTTTAGCTTTGGAACGCCGCCACACCCTGCCTATATAGAAGCCTGCGTAAATCTCACGGGCCAGCTATAGAGCAGCCTGTGGAAATCATAGATTTATGCATTGTGTAACATGTGCAGCCTGCATATGCTTTCTAAAAAGAAGTCTTGTAGAGGATGAAAGAAGTTGGTTTTCTCAGGCAAAAATTCATGTTGGGAGCCTGAACACATGTTTTTGAAATCATCATTAGAGTGACCAAAATAATGTGTAACACCTTCTCCTACATATTTTGCATGGGGAACTCAATTGCATATGGTGAGATATTCAAAACTCTGCACATTGTTTCTATCTCTGACAAGTAAGAAGTGGTGTCCCCTTCTTCCCCATTCATGCTCATTGTTGGTCCTTTGCCGAATCTTTTCTTTAGTTCTCTCCTTACTACCTCCTAGATATTTGTCAATGTCATTAATTGTTCCTACACCTTCTAGTGCAATTATTCATGTTTATGCGATGTTTACTAATTTTCCTCTTCTACAACATCTCTCACTTGGTAGTCAATATTATCGATATCATCGTCCATCAAAGTGTAGATAGTTGGTTCTTTATGGGATTTCATCTTCTTTTTCACAGAGGTTGTTGTCCCCTTATTCTAGTATTTCCTCTTATCCCTTGCTTTTGGTATTGTCTTATACACATCCTGTGCACCATTGCCTTGTCCATTTCCTTGACCATTTCCTTTTTTTTCTTCTTCATTGTTAGGGTTCTTTATCTGTATTTCATTTGGAGGAACCTTCCAGCCTTGGTCCTAATCCTGCATAAGCAGTTGGATGTCTTCCTCTGTGATTTTGTACTTTGTCTAGACCCATTCCTCTCTCAGGCATTTCTTTTCTTGTATGTATATGTGATGAAGGTCTTCCCAGAATCACGCAATTGGTGTGTACACCTCTACAAGCTGTGGTGAAATTCATGGTGTATTCTGGAGACACCTCCTAATCCTTTCATTGTACAGAAATAAATCATTGTTGGTGTCTATATATCTTCTCTTGTTCATAATGTTCCATAATTTATGATACTTGGAGGCCAAGCACGATTTACCTCTTAGACCCAGAAACTTTGCATCCTCTAGCTCATTCCACGTTGTGAACACAATCATAATTAACAACCAGGAATAGTGGAATTCCATGCCTCTGTCTTTTTCTTTCGTGCAATCGATGAGGAACTGGTATAGTAAAAAAAATGCCCAGTTTTGATATTATGGTAGATGCAGGAGGTATCAACCTCCACATGTAACCTTTGACAAGACTAGAATAATATGGGAAGCAAGAGAAACCCTAAACCTTTAGATAATAACCCTAGAAGACAAGTCGACTTAATAGAATAAATTAATATTGAGTTATTAGGCCCCAAGAAGAGAAGTCGGCCCAGTCATTTAAGATGGAGAAGTATATATAAAGGGAGATGAGTGAACTCACAACTGCATAAGGACAAGAAGTGTGCATGAGTGAAGTAGAACTGCAACTGTTGCAGTAGTGACTTTGTCTTGGGTTATTGGTTGGGAATTTCTACTTGGTCTTTGGTTATCCTTTCTTGGTGCTCTAGCCTTGGTTGGATATTGGTCTACTACCAGAATTATTTTGTCTATCAAGGTTAAGGTGCTCAAGGGTGGACTTTGTCCCTATGGTTGGGTGACAATATTGCTATATTGTCTATCGTGAAACGAGCACACCCATTTTTCTAACAGGTTATGGACCCACACCTCCTTCATTCAGTCTAAGAAATGGAAGGAATCTAAGCCATAAGATTATCAAGATCATTGAAGAACTGCTACTAGGGTTTCTAGCAGGTGCAGTTACTGAAGCATTGTCATTAGGGTTACTAGTAGGTGCAGCGGTAAACCCTAAAACCTCTTTCCCAACACCTTATGATAGAACACTTTACTCAAGGAGAGGATAGTCTAGTGCACCTTAGTCCAGTGCACCTATTGCCACTCTCAGAAGGGAAAATCGTCAAGATTGATGTTTTGGGTCAAAGTAAGCATTTGACCAGTCAAAGTCAATGTTTGACCAGTCAAATTCAAATTTTGACCAGCTATCAGTCAACAAAAATCCTGAATAAAAAGGAATATCATCTACACTATTCAAATCTTACAGGAACTCTTGAAGATTCCATGTGGATAATTGACAGTGGAGCTTCCATGCATATGACAGGAAACCAGGTCAGACTCTCCAATATGAATGAAAAGAAGGCATCTCACAAAGTAGAACTTGGTGACAAGAACACCTATCATTATGTACCTAGCTCTTGTACATGATGAAGTCAATCCCAATGAACTTTGGCATAGAAGGTATGCTCATCTTAACTATCAAACATTACCTTTCCTCAAGAAAGTGGTTGAAGGAATACCAGAACTACAATCTACACATGAAGGAATTTTCAGAGGATGTGCACTTGGTAAAAATGTTAAGAAGCCATTCTCAAGTAGCTATAATAGATCTAAGGAAATACTAGATCTGATACATTCATATGTTTATTGTCCTATGTTAGTCAAATATCTAGGAGTTTTTATTTATTATGTAACTTTCGTAGATGATTACTCAAGAAAGACTTGGTTATATATCTTGAAGACAAAGGATGAAGTTTTCAGCAATTTTCAAGAAATGAAAGAAGAAACAGAAAACCTCACAAGAAAGAAAATCAAGATTTTGAGAATAGATAATGGAGGAGAATACGCATCCAAGGAATTTGTTTCCTTTTGCAAATCAGTAGGGATTAGGAGGGAGCTAATCGTTCCTCATAATCCTCAACAAAATGGTGTAGAAGAAAGGAAGAATAGATCCATTGAAGAAACCATTAAGGAACTAATGAATTATCAAGGTTTATCCATGTATTTATGGGGAGAAGCATCCATGACATCAATATATATTCAGAACATAAGTCTCCACCACATATTGAAGGATATGACTCCATAAGAAGCCTTCTTCGGAAAGAAACCTAATGTGGAACACTTAAGAATATTTGGGTTCCTTGTTTACATTCATATCCCCAAGGATAAAAGGAAGAAACTAGAACACTCTAGAAAGAAGGGCATATTTCTTGGATATATTGAATCCTCCAAATCCTAAAGAATCTATATTCGAGAAAAAACATAAGATTGAAGTCAATAGAGACGTAACCTTTAATGAGAATATGGATTTCAAAAAATCTATAGAAGAATCCATGGAAGAAGAATATGAAGAGCCTAAAGAAGAAAGCACCTGTCTTCCAAAAAGTTAGAATGAAGAACCATAACAACTTGATCATCCAATGCAACCATGTAAACCTACTGAATCAGTCATTGTACCCAAAAATAGAAAACATCCAGCTTGGCTTGAATCTACTCTACAAGAAGTAGAAAGACTCAAAGCTCCAAGTGTCACTTTCAGAGAAAGAAAGAAGCCCAAAATATTCTCCAGCTATGCAACCTATATGAAAAAACTTATAAATGAAGAACCCACCACATTTGAAGAAGAAACTCATAAGAAACAGTTGAAAGAAGTCATGACAGAAGAATACCAGTCTATCATGAAAAATGACATGTGTAAAATCATGCATAGAACCAAGGAAAAATTAGTGGTAACTTCAAAATGGGTTTATAAGATCAAACATGCAATAGATGGGTGTGGACAAATACAAGGCAAGGTTCGTAGCTAGAGGGTTCTTCTAGAATGAGGGAGAATATAATGACGAAACATTTTCTCCTATTTCCAGATATACTTCTATCAGAGCCATTATGTCTCTTGTTTCTTCCATGGGATGGAGTTTACATCAGATGGATGTAAAGACAACCTTTCTCAATGGAGAAATTGAAGAAGAAGTATACATTGAATAACCTCAATTGTTTTAGGTACATCCCATAGACACTCATGTTTCCAAATTAAATAAATCCATGTATGGACTCAAGAAAGCTCAAAGATCTTGGTATGAAATAATTGACAGTTACTTAATAAGACTTGATTTCTCTAAAATTCATGCAGATCCAAATATCTACTACAAGGTTGTGAACAATGCACCTGTGATTCTATTGTTGTATGTCGATGATATATTCTTGACAGGTGCATAGTCTCTCATTACCCAGTGTAAGAAGGAATTAGCTTCTGAGTTCGATATGAAATATATTGGTCTCATGCACTATTACTTGGGACTAGAAGTATGGCAGAAGTGTGGTGAAATATTCCTCAGAAAAGGAAAGTATGGAGTGAAGATTCTTCATAAATTTGGAATGATGGATTGCAAATCCATGGCCACTCCTATGACCACAGATAAACGAAAAGTAAGAGACTCATATTTTGATCCAGTAGACTCGTCCCTATATAGGCAATTGATTGGGTCATTGATGTATCTAATGAATACTTGACCAGATATTTTCTTTGTTGTAAGCACTTTAATCTAGTTCCAGGTGGAACCCAAACATGAGCACTGGATAAATGAAAAGCATCTTCTAAGATATATTCATGGGAAGTTAAAATATGGTTTAAGATACACCTCATCTAGTGATATACAAATTCATGGATTCACATATTCATATTGGGAAGGGACTGCAAAAGACAGAAGGATTACTTCAGGGATGTGTTTCAGTCTTGGCTCTACTATGATATCATGGGCCAGCAAGAATCATAAGTATGTCCCACTCAGCATAGCAGAAGTAGAATATATCAAAACATGTGAGGCATGTACCGAAGAAGTATGGTTGAGGAAGATGATTTATGTATTATTTGATCAGGTACTAGATTCGAACGTAATATACTGTGACAATCACATTTATATGAGGCTATCAGAACACCTAGTGTTTCATGATCAGTCGAAACATATTGAGATAAAATACTCCTTTTTTGGTGATAAATTATAGGAAGGAGAAGTGAAACTCCAGTATATCTCCACAGATGATCAGGTAGCAGATATTTTGACAAAGTGATACAGAACCCCCATTCTCCCCAAAGGGCTGCGTGACCTCCCGGTCTAGGATCTCTGATTCTTGAGTCAAGTGACTCTTTGTAACCTTAATGGTTCCCTTTTGTATCTAAACACAGGCCCTTTCGACACCTTGGTGTAGGTTTGATAACACCCGCGACCTTCCATTTCTCTCTTCTACGAAATCTCAGAGTACTGAGCGTTAACTCTTTTTTTGATAAGCCCCCTCTTGATATGAACTTGGGCGATGGCCTCTCATGACCATGTGATTGCAGGTGTGACCAACAAAGTTTTGGGATCAAATTGATTTTCAGCCCACAATTCTCCTCGAACCTCCACATATCCTCTTAGGGAAACCACGGTATGCATTGCGGCCCACCCTCAATGTTTTAAAGTCTGTTCACTTCTTGTCCCCCCAATGTTAAGGATCGTCGATCTCCTAATATTGACGGGACTATCTGAACTGACGGTTCAGATCTATGCCTTTCAAATATACAGACCATATATATCCCTCTTAGATCAACGGCTGTGATCTCCTTCACAATTTCAAATTTCAGACTTTTGAAATCTAAAACCTCTCTTTCCTCCATACATCAATATTTTGGAGTTGACGATCTATGGACACCTATCCCCCAATCAACAGTCCCACCTTCACCTCGGGTGTTTTACCTTTCAACTTGGATCAACGGTCCTACATCCCTCTTCTCTATCAACGGTCGAAATCTCCTATGGGTCTTCAGACTTATGGGATCTTGAATCTCAAACTTCACCCTGTTGGAATATTGGTTGTTGTCATTGATGTCAACCCTATTCATGGGTTTTGGACCGCAAGATTGATGAAGGTATTTGGACATGAAGGAAAATGCACATGCAGATACAACACCCATGGATGTATAGTATACATCATTTTGTTTCCAGTGGTATGTAGGGTCCGTGGATCCTCATGGTTGAGAGAAATGAATTTTTTGAAGATGACAAGTGAATTGTACATGTAGGCCACGAGAGATAATTAAGAAAAGAATTACAAATTTTGAAGATGACAAAGTGAATTGTACATGTAGGCCCTGAAGATAATTAAAGAAAAGAATTACAAAATAAGAAAGTGTTAGGTTGGCCCTAATGTTAAAAGGAAGTGACATGAATGGTATAAATAAACATCATTATACATTCATTTGATACAAGTCAAATTTCAGAGGGAATAAGAAGTAAAAGAATGCCGGATTTCAAGGGAGGATGAAGTCTTTTGGTGACGTGTTCTAAGGTATGTTATTTTCATGTCATCTTACCATTTTTCCTATAACGTTTTTTCTAGAATGATTCAGATGGTGAAATCGCGATGGTATTTAGAAGACATATCAAGGTACCTCTGGTAAAAAATTTAGCTCTTGATTCGCTACAATTATGGATATACACTCTGTGGAAGATAGGGTTTGTGACCAGTCTTGAAGCTAGTCAATAAACAGGTGTTCCGGGTAAAACAATCATAACTTCTTCATATAGAATCCAAATGAAGTGGGACCACTTCCATTGGAAAGAGTATGGAATTTAGTTTCTTGAGTGCAAGTTTCAGAATCGGATGTTAAATATTGAGCGTGGGGCATGTTGTACAAGTTGGGTCTTATGAATAGACCAGAATTGAATAAAGTCTACCATTCTTTCTATAACCTCTTTTTGGGGAGGATTCA
>SNQJ01S0050312.1:160161-178519 GCA_010110895.2 Picea sitchensis | reverse complement strand
TCATTTCTCATTGGATATAGTTGAATGGTTTAAGTATAAGTTGAAAAAGGTTTTAAATTGTACTTGATACCAATTCACCCCCCTCTCAGTATCAACACACCCTTCTTCCCAATTCCTTTTATCCAATGGCTATAATCCACTGACGCGTGTCCTCCTGATTTGACGATTGAGAATTACCTTGGTTCTTTTCCCGGAGTCCACGGATTCACACAACGTCTCCTCTAGATATGGCGGTCCATATTTACTTTGGATCTTCGAGATTCGGCAATATCAGATCTCAACTGAAACCCCGCTACACTTTACCCAGAGCTTGTGATCTGTTGAGAAGTGTCCCTTTGCAGATCAATGACTCTCGGATCTTCAGCTATTCAGGCTTCGGATGTTTCAACCTTTCACCTTTCCCTTCCTCTGGATCTCACAACCTGCCGACACGTACCCTTATGTATCTAACAGTCCATATTCGCTTCATCTCTCCAGCTCTTCACGCTTCGAGAATCTCAAGTTTCAAGCTTGCCTCCTCCTGAGCTTACAATATCTGACGACTCAGATTCACTTGGTCGATCTGACGCCTGAGGTTCACTTCGGACAATCCGACGGCTCAGGTCTTCTTTGGATGATCGAATGACTGAGATTTCACTTCGGCTTTCCGACTCTTCGGGCTTCAGAAATCTCAAGTCTCAAACCTTGATAGCTTATCTCTCCTGTGCATGCGAAGCGTTAAGGCTCATGCACCTTGCACATATCAGATGGTTGTTGATCCTTTTCTCTATGATCCAACGACCAATATCGCTCCTCCTCCTGAGCTTCTGATTTCTTTTGACTTAGAATATTTATCATTCTTCAAAGGTTTCGAACATTTTCTCCTCCTACGAGTCCGACTCTTGGATCTCGTCAACACTTCTGAAAAGTTCTATCCCTTCTGAGCTTGATCCTTAAAGGATTCTGGCTTCCCACATGCGCCTTGCATTCTTGGCATTCCGATAACTCATATCGAAGGATTTGTTGAAAATAAATTCTTCTCACCCACCTGGCATTCCTCTATTCTGGTTCTTCGATGCTTGGTCGCTTCTTGACGCTGTGCACTCCTTGCACCTAGTCTAAGTTTCCTTTGTTCTCTCTGAACTCCTCTGATTCAATCTAAGAATCAATCAATGCACTCATTGTGTTCGAGATGCACACCTTGCATACGAGTTTTAGAAGAGAAACAATTTAAACTTATCCAATTTCATCACGAACTCATATGATAAACTCTTGAACAATCACACATGAAGGAAATGAAATAAATGACATACACAGAATATAACATTCATTCATTCTCACATCAAATGAACACAGTCCAAGGATTCGGGACAATTCTGTTTGTTCTATTCATTCATGAAAACAAATTACATAATATTGTAGTTCTTTCCTGCATCTTTCTTCTACTCTACTCTATTCTACTTATCTCTATATCTATCTCATGATCTCCTAATCTAATAAAAAATACTCATATCTATACAAAAATATCTCTCTTTTTTACAAAAGAGGGCTTTATGAGCTTATCCTCTCCACCGCCTTAGTTCCATCAACATTTATGTTTAGACACCTTAACCCTCTGACTCATTACATTGAACAAATATCCATACCTGACACAGATCTAGACCTACTTACAGTTGATTATTTCGATGAACCCATCCACACCTTTCCAAAGGCCTAGCTTTGGCATTTATCGACCTTACACATAAATTAACTTAATTTTATAATTTGAATTTTGAAAATGAGAGGGTCAGTGCCTCTCCCTATCTCCAAATTCATGCTGACGTGTTGATTTGTGAACACATCTATCAAGTCAGAAATATTCTCCTACATCATACTCCACTGCTGTGAAAAATTCATGAGCTCCTGCTCATGAGCTCTCCAGCTCTGTTGAAATCCACTTGGATCCCAAACTTTTACTTGGAGTTGTCTACTTGCTCCTTTTCTTTGTTGTTTTTGTTGTTGTTGTTGTTGTTGCCTCCATGCTTCTATGTAGGATCTCTTTTGCTTAGCTTCTCCTTGCTAACAGTATCCTCTGTTGACCTCAACATCAGCTTTTTGATCTCTTCTATTACCCTGTCCAACTGCTCCAGTGGTTGGCTCTTCTTATGCAATATTCTCTGCTTCACTTCCTCCTCTCCATACTTATCAATGGGAAGATATACTTGATCTCTCATGTTGTCTTCATATCCTCTTGTGGCACTAGTTTTACACTCTGCTGCAGACTTCAATTCTGCAGTCTCCTTACTGAATTGTTTCTCAGCTTCTTCCTCTGACATATTGGTTTTTGTCAGCTCCTCTTGTGCTGGCATATATCCATATTCTATCAGTTGTTCCTCTCGTTGGAATTCAGCTCCCTCTTATGTTGCATTGTTTTGTGCTACATTCATCATCTGTTCAGCTTCCCAGCTGAATTTTCCGATCAACTTTGTCGAATTCTCTTCTCTTGCAATCTTCGTGACTGTTTTCTGGCAGCGATCTTCTGGTTTCAGATTGTCCAACCAATCCTCCAACATCTATAGCTCTTTCTCCCATTGAGTGAGAAATTCATCTGAATTCTCCTCTTTTTCTATTGGGGTAGACATCAATGTCTATTCTTTCTCCTTTTTTATAGTCTCTGTTGGTTTTCCTTCTGGTGTTGCTCCTGCAACACATGCTCTATCCCCAACTAGGTTACCTGGTAGGAATATCTCAATTCCTCCAATGATCAAAATACTCCTCTAATCCACCTCCACCATCTCTCCTTGCTGATATGAACTCTCAGTTGAGTTCATGAGACTTTCAAACAGTCTCCTCTCACTTTCCTTGCCCACCTGGAAACTTGGGATTTTTCTTCTGCTCTCCTTGCAATCTATGATATCCTCCAATGATCCCATCTCATTTCCCACCTCACAATCTAAACTTTCATTGTTTCTCCTCTGGAAGTATATGACACCTCCAATTGATCTCTTTCCACTGCCCACCTAGCAACTTGAAAGTCCATTTCTTCCCTCTTGGCAGTTTATGAAATCCTCTAGTAATCTCATATCATTTACAACATGACAATATGATAGCTCATTGCTTCCCTTATGGCAGTCTTTGAGATCATCCAATGATCTCTTATCCTCATTATCACTGAGACTCTTCCCGGTTGCTGGCTCACAGATGTGAACCACTTCCTCCTCTGTATCACATAGGTTTTTAGCATGCCTCAACCACCTTTTTAATATTTGTTGTTGCCTTCTAGACATCAACTTCTATATAGGTCATTTTACTTTCCTCTTCAAAGGCCATTCATATGTCCAGTGTACCTTTGCATCATGTTGCATCTTCAATGCTAGCCTTTCCATATTTTCTCTTATTTTTGTGATCTCTTTATCTTTCTCAACTTTGTTTTTCTATTGGTGGTCCTTGCCCTAACCACCCATATGGCCTTCAGTAGCCATTTTCCACCCTTTGTTTTCAACTCATCTATATTTCTACCATTTACTTCACACCTTGCTAGAAATCACACACAAAGCATCAGTACTTTGTCTCCTTCTCACCTAATGTCTACATGCAAACTTTAGCTTCTAATATCATTCAACGTTATCATATTATCTTCTTCACCTCCTCGCTTCTTTGCCTATTGTCTCCAAGTAAAATATCAGCTCTGATACCACCTGATGAAGACTCCCCCTTCTCCCAAAATGGTTGTGTGACCTCCCAGTCTAGGATCTATGATTCTTGAGTCAATTCACTCTCTGGAACCTTAATGGTTCCCTTCTGTATCTAAACAAAGGCCCTTCGACACCTTGGTGCAGGTCTGTTAGCACCCGCGACATTCCATTTCTCTCTTCTGTGAAATCTCAGAGTACTGAGCATTAGCTCTTTTTCTGATAAGCCCCCTCTTGATATGACCTTGGGCAATGGCCTCTTGTGACCACGCGATTGTGGGTGCTACCAATATCATTTTGGGATCAAACTTATTTTCAGCCCGCAATTCTCCTCGAACCTCCACATGTCCTCTTGGTGAAACCATGGTATGGATTGTGGCTTGCCCTCAATGTTTTAAAGTCCGTGCACTTCATGTCCCCACAATGTTAAGGGACCATTGATATCCCAATATTGATGGTACTATTTCAACTGACGGTTCAGATCTATGCCTTTCAAATATATGGACCAGATCTGTCCCTCTTAAATCAACAGCTGCGATCTCCTTCACAATTTCAGACTTCAGAATTTTGAAATCTCAAACCTCGCTTTCCTCCCTACGTCAACCTTCCGTAGTTGATGATATGAAAACACCTTTCCTCCAATCAATGATCCTGACTTCACTTTGGGTGTTTTACCTTTCACCTCGGATCGACGGTCCCGTGGCCCTCTTCTCAATCAACGATCGAAATCTTCTCCAGGTCTTCGAAATTTTGAGATATCAAATCTCAAACTTCACCCTTCTTCCCAATGCATTTTATCCAAAGGCTATAATCCACTGATGTGTGTCCTGTTGATTTGAAAATTGAGGATTACTTCAGTTATTTTCCCGAAGTCCACAAATTCATGCCATGTCTCCTCTAGATCTGGCGGTCTAGATTTACTTCGGATCTTCAGGATTCGACAATATCAAATCTCAACTTAAACCCCACTACACTTTACCCAGAGATCGCGATTTGTTGACAAGTGTCCCCTTGCAGATTGATGGCTCTCGGCTCTTTGGCTATTCGGGCTTCGGATGTTTCAACCTTTCACCTTTTCCTTCCTTTGGATCTCATGACCTGCCAACACGTACCCTTCTGGATCTAACACTCCAGATTTGCTTCGGATCTTTGTGCTTCAAGAATCTCAAGTTTCAAGCTTGCCTCCTCCTGAGCTTATGATATCTAATGGATCAGATTCACTTGGTTGATCCAATGCCTGAGGTTCACTTCAGACGATCTGACGGCTCAGGTCTACTTCGGATGATCGAACGACTGATATTTCACTTTGGCTTTTTGGCTCTTCGGGCTTTGGAAATCTCAAGTCTCAAACCTTGATAGGTTCTCTCTCCTGTGCGTGTGAAGCGTTAAGGCTCATGCACCTTACATAGATCAAATGACTACTTGTCCTTTTCTCTATGATCCAACAACCACTATCACTCCTCCTCCTGAACTTATGATTTCTTTCGACTTAGAAGATTTATTAGTCTTCAAAGGTTTTGAACCTTTTCTCCTCCTACGAGTCTGACTCTTGGATCTCATGAACACTTCTTAAAATTGTTATCCCTTCTGAGATTGATCCTTAAAGGATTATGACTTCCCACATACTCCTTGCATTCTCAAGATTTTGATAACTTAGATCGAAGGATTTCTTGAAAATAAATTATTCTCGCCCACCTTGCATTCCTCTATTCTGGTTCTTCGATGCTTGGTCGCTTCTTGACATTGTGCACTCCTTGCACCTGGTCTAAGTTTCCTTTGTTCTCTCTGAATGCCTCTGAGTCAATCTGAGACTCAATCAACACACTCCTTTCATTAGATATGCACACCTTGCATACGAGTTTCAAAAGAGAAACAATTGAAACTTATCCAGTTTCGTCACAAACTCATATGATCAACTCTTGAACAATCACACATGAACGAAATGAAATAAACGACATTAATATAGCATTCATTCATTCTCACATCAAATGAACACATTCCAAGGATTTGGGACAATTCTGTCTATTCTATTCATTCATGAAAACAAATTACATAATATTGCAGTTCTTTCCTATGTCTTTCTTCTACTCTACTCTATTCTATTGATCTCTATCTCTATCTCATGATATCCTAATCTAATAAAAAAAACTCATCTCTATACAAAAAGGTCTCTCTTATTTACAAAAGAGGGCTCTATGAGATTATCCTCTCCATCGCCTTAGTGACATCAACATTTCCGTTAAGACACCTTAACCCTCTAACTCATTACATTGAACAGAGATCCAGAACTGACATGGATCTATACCTTCTTACAGTCGATTATTTTGATGAACCCATCCACAACTGTCCAAAGGCATGGCTTTGGCATTTATCGACCTTACACATAAATTAACTGAATTTTATAATTCAAATTTTGAAAATGAGAGGGTCGGTGCCTCTCCCTATCTCCAAATGTGTGTTGATGTGTTGATTTGTTAACGCATATGTTGAGTCGAAAATATGCTCCTACATCACAAAGCCTTTGTCCAGGATAAAGTTTTCATACTTAAGGGAAAATATGGGGCTTGTGGAGATAACTCCCTTAGCTGAAAGGGCAGAGATGGCTCCCCAGTTTGGGAGGGAGAACTGATATGTTATTGATTCATGGGAAGTCATTTTCCAATTTGGAAAATGGTCCTGGTTGGGTAGTTCCTTTCTAGTCCGAAAAATGGTTCGTTGTTTCTGATAGACAGTCATTTTCCATTTCGGAAAATGGTCCAAATCGAACATTCATTTTCGTAATGAAAATTGTATAGATAGGACAACCATTTTTGTAATGAAAATGATCTGATAGATTGTTGATGTACCATAGATAGTGATTCCCCTTTTGGCCAGTGTGGGGGAATGGTCTAGGACAATAATTATTCTTAGCATTCACTCTAATTAGTGGTCAAGTATAATGGTCTACCCCATTGGGCAGTCATTCTTTCAAAGTTCACAGCTGTGAGAAGTTTTGAGGAATGGTCCATTTTGGAGGTTGGTGCAGGACAATCATTTCCTTAGGAAATGATTTGGATAGTCATTCCCTGGGGAAGAATCAATCTCTCTAGGTTTCACTATGATTAGTTCCAGAGGAATGGCCTAGTTAGGTGAATGGTCCAGGTTTAGAAATCAGGTACAGACATTCCCTAGGGCATACTCATTCTCTCTGAGTTGCACTATGATTAGTGCCGGAGGAATGGCCTAGTTAGGTGAATGGTCTAGGCTCAGAAATCAGGGAAAATTATTCTTCTATGCTTGGGAATAATATTCCAGATAGCCCATGGTTGATGTGTTACTTTACGATGGAAAATGTTCTTCTAGATCTCACATATATGAGTGGAAGACTGGCCCAGATGGCTCAACTTGTATCATGATATTGTTTATGCAAATTGATATCAGATGATATGATTGTTGTAGAGACTGTATATCTCTGGACAATAGTTGTATGCTACTATGGTAAATGTGATCAACTAGTAGTGACTGTCTGTCACTAGTTAGTAACAGTGTGCTACTGAGAGTGGTTGTGTACCACTAGATAGTAGTTGTATATGACTATGTATAGATACAGTTTTTTTCTATTGGATGGAATTGTTCTGATTTCCATGGAAACTATATAGTTGGATAAGTGATGGTGGTGGTCGTGATTTGATCATGAGATAGACTGTGTGGCTATGATGATGCTACTGGTTGAATGGTTTGTTTGTGCTCAATACAATTTCCTTTAATACCTCCCTAGCTAGGAGGGAGTGTTGATATTATGGTAGTTGCGAGAGGTATCAACCTCCACGTGTAACCTTTGACGAGACTAGAATATTCTGGGAAGCAAGAGAAACCCTAAATCTTTGGATAACTCTAGAAGACAAGTCGACTTAATAGAATAAATTAATATCGATTTATTATCCCTGAGGAAGAGAAGTCAGCCTAGTTAGTTAAGATGGAGTAGTATAAATAAAGGGAGCTAGATCTCATTTCTCACTCACTCACTCACAACTTCACAAGGACAAGAAGTGTGCATGAGTGAAGGAGAAATACAACTTCTACAATAGTGACTTTGTCTTAGATTATTGGTTTGGAATTTCTTCTTGGTCTTTGTTTATCCTTGATCGGTGCACTAGCCTTGGTTGGCTATTGGTATGCTACCGAAATTATTCATCTGTCAAGGTTAAGGTGCTTGGGGGTGGCCTTTGTTCCTATGGTTGGGTGAAAATATTTCTATATTGTCTATGGTTAAATAAGCACACCCATTTTACTAACAACCAGCTCATCGATACCCCTTCTACACACTTCTCATCCACAGCTATCACACCTGCAGGTGCTTGGTCTTTCCTGCACTTTCTCAGCAACTTCCACTCCAATGCTTGCATCACAATTATTATTGTTGGGTCACAGATAATTGGTACATACAAGCCGCACACCCCTTTGAATGTGTGAAATATCACCCTTGTGGACTCTGATAGAGTCTTGTCATTATTTTTATCTGCAAAGAGAAAGGTGGGATCTTCCCCTGTGATGGTAAGCTTGTGATTTGGGAAATGAGATATGTGTCTATAGAAATTGTCTTGTCCAACCATAAGTGACCGCCATGCACACAGGTTAACAACATATTGACACATGCATTCACCTCTTAGATCCTACCGAAGTGTGGAAATTCAAACATATTCAGTATCTCATCTCATTCCAAGCCTCTAGCCCATACCTTTGGCATAGTTATAGTCTAGTTTGTCACTGGATTTATTTTCAGTTCCAAGTATTCGCTCAGTGAAAGTTTAGGGAACTTCATTGCGTTTGTGATAGCTTACCTAACATATCCTCATTGACGATGATGTCATCTGGGATGTCGAGCATCACCAATGGATACTTGGCATCTTTATTCAATGTCATTAGTTTGGCAGCATCCTTCCTCGGCGGAATGTAGTCCCTAGTAAACCTTGGCTCCAATGATGATGCTCCTAGAGTCTCCTCACCATATTGTGATGTTGTTTCTTCTCTCGTTCAATATTTCTTTGGTGTGGACTTTTTTGCCTTTGGTGGTTCCATCTCTGTAATCTAGTTACTAGAGACAACTGCTTCGGCTTTGTTTTTTTCTCAGGCTCTACAACACAACTCTCATCCCTCTATTACTTGCATGCAACTCCAACTAAAAATGACCAATGTTTGTCGACCCTCCATGGATTTTTTTTCCCTTTGCAAGTTGTCCACCTCCCTTCGCACCTAAATTAACTGTCAAATCCACTAATTATGCAATCAATGCCTACTTTAACGCTACTTTATTTCAAAATATTATGTTGGATTGTTTCTTCGATTTTTCTAGTCTGTCACGATCTCCGTGGGATTTTTCCATTTATGACAACACGTTTCCATGTTTTTTTGTCATTATGGATTTTGAACCGTCATTTCCTCTCTTTAATGTCATTTAATGGTCTTTATCCATCCTCATCCAAGTAGTTTTTATGGCTTACCCATTCGTTTACTACATAGGTTATGCTTCTACATGTAATTTGCTTCTAATACTTGGTTTATTCTATATTCACAACACTCTCTTCTTCTGCGCACTTACTCTTGTTGAAACTTACTCACTTTTTGTTGTTTTTCCTTTGTTTTTCTTTTTCTTTTTCCTCCTATAATACACTACTATAGTACATAGGTTCTTGCATAGGTCAGACTAGTGCATGGACGCTCAACCATCCCTATAGAGTTTTAGTCAACTTCCATTCACCAATCCTCCCAAGACTTCACCCTTCAACATTTCTAGTTGCACAACACGTGATTTTGTCACATACTTGATCATGTGTGGACCTAACCAATGCATCCTAAACTTCCTAGGGTGCTGCAAGAGCTTGATGTTGTATAAAAACACTAATTATCCCACTTGAAACCTTTTATGTTTAATATTCCTATCATGCCATGCTTTTTCTCTTGCCTTCTTGACTTGTTGATGGAATCCTGCGACAAATCGGTCTTCCTTGAGCTGTAACAACTGTGACAATATTTCCTCTACTGTACCAGAGTCTGAAAGATCTATAATCGTTGCGAAACGTAAACTCGAAACAATAATTTCCTTTGGCATTACCGCTTCTTTCCCATATACCAACCAGAAAGGTGTTTTTCCTGTCAAATGTTTGCTTGTAGTCCTATATGCCCATAATACTATAGGGATCCTTAATTCCCAATCATCTCTCCCTACAATGCAAATCTTTGTCATCGCATTTTCTAAAATATTATTGAAGGATTCTACTCTCCCATTTTCCTGAGGATGGTATGGCATCCTCCTCTTATGGTTAATTTTAAACTCCTTAGTCAATTCTATAATCGTATTATTCAAGAAGTGTGTCCCTTTATCACTCAGTAAAATGCATAGGCACCCAAATATTGTAATGACATTCTCAAACAGAAATTGCATAACATTTGCTCCGCATTATTTGACAAGTGTTTATTTTTCCCATCTGGTCAAATACTCTATCGCAGTGATTATATACCTATCTCCTGATCTTTTGGTTGATGGATTGATGGGTCCAGCAAAGTCTATTTCCCATTTCTCAAGATCCTATAGTGTAACTTTTGGATGCAAGGGGATCTCATCCCTTCTAGATGGCTTTCCAACACTTTGACAAACATCACATGCCTAGAAATATTCCTTATCATCCTTGTGAAGTGTGGGCCACCAGATCCTTATGCACAAAATCTTATGCGTTTTCATTTTACCTATGTGGTGTCCTCCTGCAATCCCTTCATGTGCTTCTGAGAGTATCGTTGGCCTTTCATGCTCTAACACACATCATCTTAATATCCCATCTGCACCTAACTTGCATAATTTCCCTGCAATTAGTTGATAGTCCACTGCCTTAACCACTAACTATTTATTTTTTGGAATTGGCATGTTCAATGGAGCCATTCCTGTACATAATAATTGCACAATGTATCTAAAGTAGTCATCCACCATTCAAAATACAAATAAATGTGCATCTGATAAACTATCATCTGGTTTCCCTGCATCCTCACCTGATAGAATGTGCAATAAGTGATCTAGTTCTGCATTCAATTTTTCTAGATTAATGATGACTTCAAAGTCATTCTATTGGAACAATAGCAACCATCTGCAAATTATCCCCCCCAACACTAGCTTTTTCACTCAGTATCTTAGTGCAAAATCATCCATATACATCTTTAAATGAGAACCCAACAAATAATGTTTAAACTTATGCATCACATACACTATTGTTAATCCCTCTCATCCTATCACAGTGTAGTTATTTTATACTATTGACAACTTCCTACTTGTAAATTCAATTGGATGGTCTAACTCTCCTTCTCTTGGCTAAGATAATACAACACCCAAAGCTATGGATCATGTATCCACATGAACATGAAAATAGTTCTTCCAATTTGAGAATACCAAAATTGGTGTAGTCACTAGCGTTTGCTTCAATGTGTCCAATCCTTTCTAGCAATCCTCATTCCATTGGAATTTAGCTTCTTTCTTCAACAACTTCTCCATGGGTGCAGTAATATGTGTGTATCCCTTGATGAACTTCCTGTAGTATCATGTATGTTCCAAGGTTTATCCTAATTGTCTTACTGATGTAGGTAGTTGTATGTACAAAATCACTACAATCTTGGTAGGATCCACTAGTAATCCTTTCCTACATACCACATGGCCCAAAAAAAATCCAAAAGGTGCACATAAAATACATTTCTTCAAGTTAAATGAAATTTGACATTGTCTACACCTATCCAACATTAATCTTAGTATTCCTATGTGATTCTTCAAGAGACTAAACACATTCCAATCATATAAATAGACTTCAAGAAATTTATGTATAAATTCTTTAAAGGTTGTGACCACTACTCTTAAGAAAATTGCAAGTGCATTCTTCAACCCAAAAGGAATCATTGTGTACTGGCAGCTTCCCCACTATGTTGCAAAGGTATTCTTATATTTCTCTTCCCACACAATATTTATCTGGTGATATCCTGAGAATATATCCATGAAGGAATAGGCCCCCTACCCCCTACAGTCTCTAGCACTTCATCTGTAAAAGGTGTCAAAAATGGATCATGCAGACATGTATCATTTATATTTCTTAGGTCTACACAAATTTTGATTTCCCCCTTTTTCTTATCTTGTACTACCATTGGACTTATTCATTTTGATTCCACCATTGGTTCAATAATTCTTGGTTTTAACATTCTATCTATCTCTACCTTTACCTTCTCTTTATACTTTGGATTGAGTCTATAGGCTCTTTGTCTTACTATCTTAGCATCTAGTTTCAAAGGGATCTTCATTTCTCCTAGCTCACCAACTATCCCTTTTGTTTATGAAAACATGGTTGGTAATAGATCTTTATACTCACGCAATAAGTCTGCAATTTTTTCCGTAGTTTCATCATTCCAGTAGTCTCCTATCTGTGAAAACTTTTGATTCTATTTTGTCCTAATATTTACCTTACACATCCTTAGTGGTTGTGCATATGCAACGAATTCAATATCTATACCCTCCACTGCACATTTCCCCTCAGTTTCAGGTATTTGTATATTTATTGGATCCTCCTCATCCTAATATTCTTGAGCCAAATTATAACATTCCAATAATTCATGAACTGTCATAGAAGTTCTATGTGCACTACACACAAGTAATACATTCATCGGATCTTCTTCAGAAAAAAAACCCTAGTTCTAATGGCCTGCAAAGTTGTGTCTACCGATGGGGATTCATCTTCAAAAGTAAATTTTACCTTAAAACTTTGAGTTAGCTCATCTTAATTCATGGTCTCTTGAGGAATTTCTAGTTCTAAGTACCACTTCTTGGGGATCATATCCATTGTATGTATGAACGTATGCATCCATTCCTTCTTCAACATCAAACTCCATATCTTTCTGCACTATGCAATATGATATATTGGGTCACTTATTCTTGTATATTTCTACATAGTATACTCAACCTCGTACCAAATATAACTTGCATTAATATTTTACACTGGGACCAGTCTTCTATTCCTTCTTTATGTGAATCCCACCATCTGGCTAGAGTGGCTTTCAAGACAAGATCTAATGCCAATAATATTTGATGTTCAAGTATCTGCAAATCAATCTCCTTTAAAAATATTTATGTCATTCAAACCATCATACTTGGGCAGGTCACATAACTCAATTCCAATCCATCACAATGATCGAGTAATGTGGGCACATCATCTGGTTTATACTTCATGCATCATTTGTTTCCAATGTTCCAGTCCTTCCTCTGAATCTGACGCACATGAGATAATACTTCTCCAACTTAGGGTTCCATCTGCATTCGAATTAACATAGTCATCCATTCGTATAGTCATATTATATAGGTTATCAATTATGTTCCTTTTAGCTGGTTTGATATACCTCTTTCCTTCTATCAGATCCAACAATGCAGTAACCTTCAATTCCCCTACTTCAAAGATCATTTCCCTTTTCTTTAGATTAATAATTTCCTAATTTTCAAAGGCCCATTAGAGCCCCATTATGACCTGGTCCATGTCATAATCCATAATATGCACACTTAATCTAAACTCATCGCTCATACTCTTTTTGTGTAATATCTGATTCACTACCCTTTTCGTGGTATGGGATTCCCTTTCTTGCACGCAATGATCAATCATTCTATGTAATGCATTCAATGCAGTTTCATATTTCATTAATGCTAAACAAATTTCCATAAATTCTTTCAAAGGACTTACCTTCTCAAGGGGCCTTTTCGGGGTAGTACGATCATATATCAAAGGAGTTTCAACCATGAGGGTTGCATATAATGATGATGCTATCTAATTCGGTCCTAGTATCTCATTCCTTGTCTACTAATATGCCTAGTATCAATAGGTATTATTGATTTCCTCACACATTGCTCACTCTGCCTGCCTTTGTTTGTCGCGTCAACTCCTATCTTAGCTCCTTTGTGTGTGAAAAATGTTATTTTGGGTCCTTCATCACATATCTCTATTGATATATTTTGTACTTTTTTATTCAGGTGTTGGTTCTGATTCCCTCTTTCCTGCCACTTCGCAAGTAATTGAGCACAATATTTTGTCGCATGATCCAATTCTCTACAATATGTTCAGGTTGTACAAGGATTCGGGTAGTCACGAACTAAGTGTCTTGACCAATTACAATTCTAGCAGATTATTTGGCCTCTACCTCCTCTACCAAAACTTCCTTTGCCTCGACCTCTATCAAACCCTCCTTGGCCTACTGGATTAAAGCCTCTCTGATTTTTATATTGTATAATTGCTCCTTCTATCGTGGAATTTTCCTCCTGAATTATATACATATATGAAGTGCGCTCTTTCCTCAGATCGAATTCACAAAATTCCTTCTCTTCATGCCCTACTGACTTGCAAAAGTTACAAAACAAGTTTTGAGGCGTACTTTGGTATTTCTGCAGCAATGAAAATTAGGTGGATGATGTCCCCATGTCTTTCATATTTTGTAGTACCCCCCTCCTGGTACTGGGTTCGGTGCTCTAGTTTTCAAATACTGTGAAAAGGTTGGGCATTCATCCTTATGGTGGAATTCATTCCTACACGTGACACACTAAACTAGTTCCATATTTTCCTTTCCTTTCGTCATTTCTGCCAATTGAATTGTCGAGGTAGCTAACTGGATATAGACTTGAGCCATCCCCCCACCATATCCTACAGGAGACACTTCCAGCTTCATTAAAATTTCCAAAGCTTCAGGATGTGACACAACCTTTTTTTGTATCAATGGGCAGTGAATGTGTGGAAATAGTCTTGCAATAAACCATTCTCTGTGTTGTTGATCAGGAATTTGAAACGTCAACCTACCCATCAAATCCTTAAATGTTTGATAATAGTCCCACACTGACTGAATCTGCACTTGTTTGATTTCTCAATTATGTGATGTACTATGACTCAGACTTTAGCTTATTGAACTCTTTCAATAATATTTTTCGAATTTCTACCAATGTCCTTTCTTGACCTGCTGGTGTGGTATTCTACAGTTTCATGTACCATACTAATGCGCAACCTCTAAACTTTGTCACCAACTTTGAAATATTTGTGACCTCATCCTGAACATTCTCTGCAACCAAAATTGTCTCACATACAAATAGATGTTGTTTTGGGTCCTCCGATCCATCTCCCTAGAACTCATGCATTCTCAATGTATTGTCTAATCATGCCATGGTGTTTTGCATAGTACCTCCCCCTGGTGATGTTGGATAACTATGACTTGACTTACTACTTTGACTATTCTAGCTACTATTGTTTTGTATTCCTCTGCAAACTATAAGTGATTTCAACAAATCCTCAATTGTTATCTCATATATAGGTGACGCACATGAGATCGTGTAATCGACACAGGATCCAACATGAGTAGGAATTAATGACTCTTCTATTATGGGACTGAACTAAGAATCCTCTTACTCTCCTTCGGTGTGCGGTATTTTTACAATCTGGACTATTATGCAGGGTACTCTCCTCTCATACTCACTGTGTGACTCTTCTTCCTCAACCCCAATATTCAACATCTTATACCTTCTTCCACTGCGCAGTACCTCAAATTCATATTCTTCTTCTGGTATACCTTTTTCATTTTTTTGCATCCTCAATCCCTCCCTTCCTTAGTCATTTATTTCTTCATTCCTTCCTACCTTCAGAATATCCCCTGGTTATCCCCCAGTTCCCCTATGTGCATGAATCCCCTTAGCAGTCAACTTCCATCGTCATCACACATTTGTTGCACAACAACATATTTATCTAGGTACCTAGTTCTTTCATAAACCTTTCATGCATACCCTTAAAGAAATCCCTCTCTATGACACTATATGATTGGGTATAATCTACTGCAAATCCTATAATATAACCCCCCAGTATGTTATTCAACTAGAAATCGATTCCATGAGAAGTAGTATTACTTACAAAATTTATTTTTCTTACCAAATCAGGGGTCCATTTCCTCACGGCTGTAGTTTGGTATCTTCCATTATTATCCACTAACCTTTCTAACCATTTCGTTAAAATAATAAAAAAATCACCAAATAAAATATCATGCAGATCTGTGAACACATACCTTTGCAACCATTGTTCGTCACTCATTTGATGGTGTCTATTCTCTCCTCGGGAGAATTCATGCTCCTTCCTTTCCATCCATTCAACAATCTCTTTCTTATTTGACCTCCAAAACATTCCCTCAATTACACATTCTAGGTCCCGACAACAAAACCATTTGTTGGTGCATGGTTATAATACCCTAGCTTCAGTTTATTCAACCAACAAAACCCTTTAGATATCGACCCTTTCATATTCACTTGCATTCAAGTGAAGTCTCACCTCTTATGAAATGGGGAACACTTCCACGCTAAACCTAGAAAAAGAGAGGAATAAATATTTAAACAAGAAAGTAAATGACAAAGCAAACACAAAGTACATATATATTTTACCCTCGAAACCCAAATTGGGAAAACCAACAATCCTTGAGCGTTTTGTTTTCTTGTTGTCTTATTCATTAAGAATAAAAGGTTACATTCCTAACCTTGTTCCACACCTAAGACACAATCGACATCATACCTTCTTTCTTTAGACAAGAACAACCCTGTATCCATTTTGACTTACATCTGCATGACCAACAACCTATAATGATTGATTGGCTATTAATTATCCTTTACATCATTACGACATTCCTTCTTTATCAAATTTACAGGAGGTAAAACCCTAAAATAAAGGCACCCAAAAATGGTTACAAATCCACACAGATCATTGTCTACAAATCCCGCAAATCTCGAGATTCTGTTACAGTCGACTACCAAGTCAGATTACTAGTCAACTACTAGTTGGCCTTCATTTGGTATTCAGTCAATTGTCACACACCCAATTTTTGGCCTCTTTTCAATTGACCTATTTGAATTTACCAAGTTGAATGATCTAGGAGGATCTAAAAGGCCAAAAATTCAAAGTCCTCAAATCTTAGCGAAAATGGCACCAAGTCGAAGAGCTCGTCGAGAGCTTTCCAATGGCACAAATGACACCTAAAATGGAGTCTGGGTGACAAAGATATGGCTTGTAAAAGTTTTGATCAACCTAGTCAAAGTCAACAGGGTGACTCAACATCCGTACAGATGATGTCAACAACTGAATTTGCAGGGATGACATCATGTTGATGTTATCATGACAACATGGAAACACAAGAGGTTTCCACGTGGCATGCTGAATTGGAATTTTTGGGTGGCCAAATGGCCCAATAAAAATGTTCCATGTGGCACCCCCCGGGAATGCTACGTGACACCTCTCAGTGGTCACCATGTGGCAAGACAATACCATACATGGATGGCACACATCATCTTATGTCAACAAAGGTGACTAGACATGGGTAGTCAATCACAGGGCACCACGTAGCACCCTGTGAATACCCAATGAGAACTAAAAGGTCAAATTTCAAAAAACAATATAGACTGACAACTGGACTAGCCAGTGTCGAACCCGGTGGCCAACAAATTACCAGTCAAGATATTAAACTTGGTACCCAAATCTAATCCATGGTACCGACAAGGGTAAAATTCGGCGAGAGTTGGAACCATATAATGAATAGTTTATTAAAAATGGTGGTTGGTGTTATTTTAATATTGTTGTTAAAACTATATTTCAAAAAAGTTATAACTAATACCAAAAGGGGGCATCCCATGGGTCTCCCCTACCACATTATTATCCACTTGTCAACAAACCATGAGGGTATGAATTCGTGAAGTATGCCCCAAAATGTTTACTTAAGCCAGGTATAATCATCCATTTGGAAAGGTGTTTGGTGCCCATTTCCGTACAACATGATTTTTTATCCAGGTTGGAGCATTATTGCATAATGTAATGGCACACAAATCAAGGTAGATATCCCAAGAGAGGATTGGGAGTGATAGTGACAGAATTTGACGATTTGACAATCATTTTTGCACAATTGTTCACCACGATTCCACAGGTCTAGTCAGAATTTTCATTCGAGCAACAGATTGTTAGGGCCTTTTTCAGATTTGAGGTATAACCATGTATTTATACCAATTTTTTCTAAGATAATATAAATGCCTTTCCACATGGAAGTGGGCCCGGAGACAGAGTCCATTGTTGGGACAAACTTTGTTATCAAGCTTTGTGTTATTGCCTTCTTTCTCATATTTTCTTCATATTTATGCCTTCTTTATTTATGTTGCACATAATCTTTGTTTTTTCTCTTTAATTCAAATCATATAATAGTCATCGAATAAAATATCACAGATCATGTTGGTATCAGAGAAGTGTTCTTTGACTTGAATTGCAAGTGTGAATGCTTACTAGGGCCAAGTTCAAAGAGGGTGAAGGAAAACTTGAGACTTTAAACCCATAGATTGGGCGTGCAACTCTAAGAAGGAAAATAGGAGATGAAGAATTGCGTATAGAGTATGAGAAGAATTTTTAGAAGGCTTTCTACCGAATGTCAGACATGTTAGAAAACTAGTTTGCAAATTATGAAAAGAGAGTGGCAAAGAAGGAAAAGAAGAATAAATATAAAGCAGAGGATGATGTTGTAGATTGTTAAGGTCCTAACCCGCACATAGGTAGATCAATGTATTCGGATGTAATAAAGGTCAATATTAATAAGGCCTTTCAATAAAATAGAATAAGGCGGATGTAATAAGACCTAATAGAAGCTTCCGCTTCTAGAAGGATCTTCCT
>SNQJ01S0050312.1:131803-155320 GCA_010110895.2 Picea sitchensis | reverse complement strand
CTTTCAATAAAATAGAATAAGGTGGATGTAAGAAGACCTAATAGAAGCTTTCGCTTCTAGAAGGATCTTCCTCTAGATGCTTCTCTTAATAGACATATTTAGTATAAATAAGGGTCGAGGGTATGAACACCCTAGCTTGGAGATTATTCTAATAGAGCATTGCTCGACTCAAGGTTGCCCCCTCGAAGAGGCCTGTGAACATTGCTTTCTGAATCAAAGTGTTATTTCAGTTGTTGTTCTCATATTATTTATGTGTTATTGTGGAGATTATGCTGGTTATATTACTATTATTCTGCCATTTCTAGCATTTTATTCTATTCTGCATATTTATTATATATGGTATCTTTCATAGACGACCAAGGAATTGGAGGAGACCCTCCTGAGCCTCCATCTCCATCTTCAAGTTCAATATCTTCTTCTTCCTCTCATTCTCAAAATTCTAATTTTCATCAGAATGCTTCAAAAAATCCATTATTGAAATTAGATGTCAAATTTAATTTGCCCATGTTTCATGGAGAAGCTAATGCAAATAAGTTAAACAATTTGATTAGAAAAATTGAGGTTTATTGTCATGTACACTAGATTGAAGAGGAAGAGGTGAAGATCCAATTGGCTTCTCTTTGGCTAGAAGGCACAACCCTTGTATGGTGGGAGAGTAAACTTTAGAAATGTAGCAAGCATAATGGTAAACTCCTTTCTTCATGGTGTGAATTTACTTCTACATTGAAAAACAATTTTTTTCCATTGGGTCATGTACAAAACTCCATGATGGAATGGAAAAAATTGAGACAAGGTAAGGGTCAGAATGTTCAGAGTTTCACATAAGAGTTTAGGGAAAAGGCACTTGCATTGAGTTTTCCTTTAGACTCTCTAGAGAATTTGATGATATATATTGGTGCACTTCACAGTTACATTTGTCACGCATTGTACTTGTTTAAACCCACTAATATAGATGAAGTGTGCATGCAAGAAACTCACCTTGAAAGCAGGGGAAATAATGTACAGGAAAATCACTCAAAGAATCCTTCCAAGTTCCCAAACAACAAGTTCAAAGGAAAGGGAAAGGGGAAAAATGCAACCATAACAAAGAAAGAGGAAGGAAAATCCCCTTGCACTCATTGCAAAAAAGATGGGCATGGTGATGAGTATTGTTGGAAACTACATCCAGAGTTAATACCAAAGAAATTTGGTGGCAAAGGGAAGCCAAAAAATATTGTTGTAGTGAAACAAGACCTAGGTTTCGATTCAGGTGTCGAAATGAAAATCACAACAGTTGGAGTACAAGGTAAAGTTTCCTCTCATGCTAGTTCAAGTTCTACAATTCCATCTCCTAAAATTGAAAAGAAGAGAAGTGGACTTTTTCACATTAGAGTAGTAGCCAAACATACTAAAGTGGATACTTTGTTTGATCTAGGCTCTCACGTTAATTTGAAATATGAATTGATTGTTAAATTTTTTGTCTTAGATACAATACCTCATCCAAAACCTTACCCTCTTGGTTCAGTGTGTGACGATGAAAAACTTCAATTTACCAGGCAATGTATATTGAAATATGTTACTGCTTAAAAGTTGGTAGATGAGTTTGAGCTTGATGTGGTCACGCTTGACATCTGTGGCATTATATTGGGAATTGAATCCCTATTTGTACAATAGGAATGCTATCTTCTTTCAACATGAAAAAAAATACCATCTCACCAAAGTTGGTGTGGAATACATTGTTAGATCTCACATTATGAATAACTTAACTCTTGTTAGTGTAGGGAAGATAAAGAGAGCCATCAATACTAGCATGAAATTTTTGCTCATGGTTTTTAAAGAAAAAGATCCTGATAAATTTAATGCTTTTGATGATTGTGATCCTTCTCATAGAGATTAAATGATTGATGTTATTTCTAACTATGATGAAGTTTTTCAGGAACCAAAAGGATTACCTCCCAAGAGGGAGGTCCAACATGAAATACAGTTACACCAAGATGTTCCCTTACCAAACATTGGCATGTAAATAATGTATGTGCTAAAAAATGAGGAGATCAAAAAGAAGGTGTGGGACTTGATTGAAACAGGGGTCATCAAACCAAGGTCTTCTCCTGGTGGCTCTCTGATAGTACCAGTGCCAAAGAAATATGGAACATGGAGGATGTGCATGGATTTTTGCACACTAAACAAAATAATGGTCAAGAATTGTTACCCCTTGCCTCGTATAGATGACTTGTTGGATCAATTGAAGAATGAAATGTACTTCACTAAGTTGGATTTGAGGAGTGACTACCACCAGGTCAAAATATCAAAAGGCGACATGTGGAAGACTGCCTTCAGAACAAAACAAAACAAGGTCTATTTGAATGGATGGTAATGCCATTTGGGCTTTGTAATTCCCCTGTGACATTCATGTGTGTTATGAATTATGTCTTTAAGAATTTCATAGATGATTTTTTTATTGTATACTTAGATGGCATTCTTGTATTCATTAGAACGTGGGATGAGAATGTAATGCATGTAAAGCAAGTATCGCATATCCTTAAAAGAGAAAAGTTGTATGTAAAATTGTCAAAGTGTGAATTTAGCAAAAAATCATTAGTTTACTTGGGTCATATTGTAGGAGGTGTTCAACTAAAGATAGATCTCTCCAAATTTGAATTCATTATAAATTGGCCTAAGCTAAGATCAATTATAGAGGCTAGGAGATTTCTAAGGGAAGTTTTGTACTGAATAAAGTTCATTTCTAACTTCTCATATATTGCATATCCTTTGCATGCATTAACCAGTGTGAAGCAAGTCTTCCAGTGGAGAGAAAGACAACAAAAATCCTTCGACACTTTGAAGGAAAAGATCAACACCGCACCAATGATGGCTCTACCTAAACTACAACAATATTTTGAAATTAAGATTGATGCCAATTCATATTCCATGGGATAAATCATGATGCAACAACGTAAGCCCATTTGCTTTCATTTTGAAACTTTTTCTAATGTTGTTTGTAATTATCCTACATATGAAAAAGAGTTGCATGTGTTGGTACAAAGTGTGAAGAAATAGAAACACTACTTGATGGGGAAAGAAACAATCACACACATTGATCACCAAACCTTACAGTGCCTCTAGTAATAGACCAAGATTTAGTAGTTAAGGCACTATAGGTGGATGGGATTCTTGCCACAATTTCACCTAGTTATCAGATACAAGAAGGGCATCAACAACAAAATTGTGGATATGATTTCTAGACCTCTTATTTCTGCATCTATTGTTTTGAAAAATTATTATTTATCTCACGATAGCTATGTTGAACAATATGCTACTACTGAAGAATTTAAAGATGTATATGCGAGGCTAACCCATGGTTCGCAGGTGGAGAACTATCATTTGTAGGATAAGTTACTCTACCATTTTGGAAAACTATGTATTCCTACAAGTGAAAGAGTCCATGTAATTTGATAAGCTCATACTTCTGTTGTGTCTAGGAATTTTGGGGTAGGAAAAACTATGGCTCGTCTACAGAGGTTTTTTTACTGTCCTCAGATAAAAGAAATTTTATCCAAGTATGTAAATGGGTGTGTGTTGTTCTCTACTTGTAAGCCCACTAATAGAAAATTGGATCTATACACACCACTCCTTGTTCCTTCTTATCCTTGGGAGAGTATCTCCATGGATTTTTTAGGGGGGGGTCATATGTCAAAAAGGGGTCATGACTAATTATATGTAGTAGTGGATAGGTTTAGCAAGATGTGTGTCTTGATGCCATGTAAAAAGTAGATCATTGTTGAGCAAACTTCTCATCTTTTCTTTGATCGTGTATAGGTCCACTTTGGACTGCCCACATCCATTATCTTGGATCAGGACACTCGATTCCTTGGAGAGTTTTGGACAAGATTGTGGAAAATGATGGACACCAAGATGAAGAGGAGTATTACTTTCCATCCACAGGCAGATGGACAGACAGAGGTAGTTAACAGAACAATGGTTCATTTTCTCTGAGGGTACTACAACAAAAATCCCAAGTTTTGGGATGACCAAATACAGTACGTTCAGCATGTATACAATCGAGCCTTGCACTCTTTCACCCAAATTTCACCATTTGAGAAATGTTTTGGGTATATACCTATGACTCCCTTGGACTTGACATTTGGGAAAGATGTCGACTCAAAATAACAAAGAGATGAAGACAAAGCCTGCAAGTTCACCCAGAGGATTCAATAGGTACACCAGACAGTTCAGGAACAGTTGGAAAATGTTAGTACACATTTTCAAGCTACTCATTATTTGCATATATTTACAAATATGCAAATGTGTTCAATTTTCATTTCTATCTCTCTCCTTTGTTTTATAGTTTAAAAAATATGTATCTAATTTTCAGTAAACACTTCACACCAAAGTGCCTTTTAATTCTTCTTCCAAATTGCATATATCATTTCAACCATAGCACCTAATCACCATAAATTTAATATAATGTCAAGAATTTCAATGCAATGGAACAAATCGTATACCTCCTTTCCAAATGGTTATGGCTTGTCTATTGGAAGCATAAAGAGACTTTGATCACCTCAGCAGTGCCACATGGTAGCAGCATGAACAACCTGACATTTCCACCTCGTTACCTAACTTGGATTGCCCCATCAAAGAACAATCAAATAGGAATCACTAATATGGTGATGTTCACAATTTCTGAGACCGCTTACAAATCCATCGACTTTGGAGAGACGGTATGTAACAATAATGACATGTAATAATGCGGTTGCATTGAAGTTTGCTATGTTGCCAAAAGATCTGTTGCAAAATCTCATGCAAATTAACTGGATTGGATCATTGGACTGATTTCTAGAGGAATATATGAACTTAGGTTGGACAAGTGCTTGAAGATAGCAGAATTGCAATCAACGGGTCCAATTATTAACAACAAATGAATCTTTGTTTATAATCGCAGACAATTCTTTCCGGTGCCTTTCAAATCACACAGTTTCCAGTAATATTGACAAAATTCCAACTACCAATATGTAGATGTTAACAAGGAGAAAGTTCAACCATAATTAATAGATCACTTAGGAGTTGAAATAGACCAATTTGCAATGATAAATGGCTACAGGATCGCTGACATAAAGCTGTTGAGATCTACATCCGTTTGTCTCAGATTGGCCAGGTTTCAAGTATAATTTTTTTTTATGAATCTCAAATCTGTCAATAAATATGTTGTAAGAGAATGAGGGGTTGTGGACAATCGTGATTGAATTTGAAAATTTGGAGTTGGCAACTACAGAAAAACATAAGGATCGATCTCTCTCAATCAAATCAAAAATTCGAAGAAGATCTAAGAGCCCTATCTTCCCAAGATTTGATATATTTTGATCTGTGGCATCATTCACAAATCCATGTTTCTACTGCAAACATGGTTGATGGAACTCCATCTTAGAAAATATGGATCAAAATATCATTGGTTCGAATCCCCATGCCAAATATGAACTTTGTGTTGTCACATAGAATGTTGTGCTCCAACAAGAGAGATATGTGTCTTCCTTTCTTATTTCAATGTTGCATGACATTGATCTCTAGATTTCAACCAAAAGATTATGGATGCCATAGGAACGCAGTAATGGGAGAAATAGATCAGACAGACAACAAGATGGCATGTCTAAAACCCTGATATATATTTCCAGTCCTCCATAGCGATCAATTGAAGCAACAATAGAAGAGATATACACATCACAACTACAACTGCATATATGCTTTCTCACGATTTCATGCATATAACAGAAAATCGACAAATGAACTAATCTGGATCGGATCTACCCAGTACGTTATTACTAGAAAATTAAACAATCTCCGCCAATTTAAATCCACAGTCCAAATCTTCAAACAAACTCCACTAAGTTGTTACGGAATTTAACATAGCTTTGATGATCTGTCTTAACTTTGTGAATAATCTGCAGATCTAGGAGTTGCAGAAAATTATATGTGCATACAGATTATTCTTAATGATTAATAGATATTACCTCTGGTTATTAGGTAGATCTGCATCATTAGATGTTCAGATCACGAATTGTGAGATTAACTGTCAACTTTCGGTTGCCAAATTCATCTCTTGTTGTTTTGTTTATATGTTGGGAAGTGATGTAGGTTGATGTAGATCGATGTTGATAATGAGTGGATCACGACTGGATGGATCGCTATACGTTGAGCCTAGATCATGTCCAATGATATATTAACAATAATAGCATGAGCTACAATTTTCGTTCACACTCTTTATTTCCATTGCGCATAAGATTATAGATTTGCAATTTGTTGATGCAGGCATCGAGAAACGAAGCATGGCATCATAATAAAATCATATTTTATTTTCCTTTTGTATACTAGATCCACCCGAAATTGAATAAGGGGATCATAGGTACACCTTGTGTAGTGTGCATTGGTGATATTTTCATGGTTGTCTTATGAAATGGTTTATGTCTAGTTTTGGCGTTATCCCACATACATGGAGTAAAAAGAAGGTTAATGAAATAAGCACAAAATTAATGCTAATGACATTCAAGCATAATCAAGCAGTATATTGAAGAAATCAAGTCGACAATAACATCAAGAAATGAACAAGTCAAGCTCGTAATCAAAGGAGAACTAGACTCAAAAGCATCGACAACAAATTCAAATTTGAAGAGTAATTCAACTTCAGAATCAGGATTTATTGTAACTTCCAAATAGTATTTTTTGTAAGTAATAAACATCAACTATAATTATTTTGTAAATCAAATCAAGTTGAATTTCTTTGAAATTGTGTGCATTCTCAGTTGAGCCCGACACCCAAGATTCATTGTAATTTTGAGTCGAAATTGACAAATTTGAGTAGCTTAACTCAAATCATTGTAAACATCACAAGTTTTTGGATGCATTTTCGGTGGTAACCAACATCCTCAACTTTCTAGAATAAAGTTCAAGTGAGCGAGTACAAGCAATCTAGAAGAGCAAGTGAACAAGAGGTTCAAGCGAGCATGTTCAAATGGAGCGAAATCGTGAATTACTAGAGTTTCTGAATACTCTAATAAACACCACTGAAGACAACACAATAATATTGAACAAAGCAACTCTTCAATCAGTGCTAACTTGTTTGCAAGTGATGCAAACTAAATTTATACTTCTACAAGAACAATCTCATCTATTGAATGATGAGTTGATAGAACTCAAAAGTCAACAGCAAATGAAGTTTTCTGAACTAGCTTTTCTTCAGAACAACCCTTTCTATGATAATGATGATGATTTTGATCAACAATCGGTGAAGGAACAAATCAACAAGCCAACTTCAAAAGAAAATTCCAATGAGAATGAATCACAAGCAGAATATGCCAAAGCACAAAGTGATACAACAAGTATAAGTGAAAGTAAATGTGAAGCATTTCATCAAGTACAACATGATATTTCCAAGACCATCATCAGACCTTGGGAAGAATTACACTTCAATAGGAATCGACATGGCTTAGGATATGAAAATCAAAATAGTTTTCATATTCCAAATTACTCCAAACCAATTTTGTTTGTGAGCGTTGGATTTCTTCAAGAAAAATCAACTTCAAATGTCGACGATCAGGATGTTAAATGCCAACATTGTAATCGAGTTAGTCGCATGGAGAATCAGTGTTTTGATATCCATCCTTTCCAACATTGTGGCAAGCATAACCATTCTTCAGATAGATGTTCAACACTGAAGAAACCTACAAGATTGAAGCTTCACTATGAGTGGATTGATCCTTGGAAATGGTCATCAACAACCAAGTGTTTATATAAGTCTTACCGAAGAATTCAATCTCCAGTAAAGACCAATCTTGTAGTACATAACATTTTTTTACCTCACATAAGTGGTCCCCTTATGGTGTATCTTTCGAGCATGGCCCTCATGGGATGCGATAACATGTGGTTTTTTCTGCATGCCCACTTTGTGTTGTACTCAAATGGAACAAGTATGGTACTCTCTTTAGCATAGAAGGGGGAAGTACAATGATGTAACTCTCATACACCCTAAGGGGGGGAGTTCAAAATTCCAGTGATGATGGTTCATGAAACCACTAGTGGTCTCTCATTTCAGATGACAAAGGGGGGAATTGATGATGGAATTGAAGGTGGTTGTCAGACAAAAAGTTTCGACAACAACAAATTGTGGTTTGTAGATGGCAGAATTTAGCAAGACTATGGTTCAATGAATTTCAATTGAATCATACACATTATACATTGGGATGTTTTTGGACACCTAAGAGTGTCATAATTGGTTAGTGTTTATACAAAAACCATAAGATACATGGTATCAATTGGTCAGTGGTTATCACAAACCACAGATTCAGAGATCACTTTCAGTGATACACTGATAGTAGAGTGGTGATACTACATGTTCACCAATTAGAAGAAGACATCAGATTCTTCTAGCTCAAATACTTGGCAAAATGATCAAATTGTCAAAGCAATCAGGGAATGTTCAGATATTGCAGTTCTTCACTTCCATATCTCATCCCTCTTCCAGTTCATTTTAGATGAACAAATTCAACATCTAGATTGGCAGTTTTTCAGGCAATTCTTCATTGTGGCTCAGCTCAGAAGTTTCAACATGAAGACATGGAGATATACCAACTTATGCACCTGCTTTGTTGGTATTGTTGTTTGGACTTATTATTGAGGGGGGTAATGTTAGCCTCTTTCTCATATACAATCATTAAGTCTTAGTATACCAACTTTATATATTTTACATACTAGGATATAGTTGTTATCCTAAGTGTGTTTCTAGATTCCTACTTTGCCTCCTCCTACCTTATCCCCTGATGAGGTGTCAATGTGAGAACAATTGAGGTGGTTTCATCATTGTATTATACATTTTTATCATTAAGATGAATACAATGTTGATAATTATGGCTTGAGGCCTTTTTCTGCCAATCTTCTTTTCCTAATATTCTTATGTTCAATTTCTTCAGAAAAGAGTCAAGCACAATGAAAAGCTCACCATGAAAAGAACATAGTTCATCACTAGTTCCAGGTTGGAGATCAAGTGTGGCTCCACATCAAAAAATATAGGTTGAAGGATGAAGGCAAGAAGCTCAAATCCATCAGATATGGACCCTTCACCATCTTGGAGAAGATTGGCACAAATGTTTTCCACCTAGATCTACCACCATATATGCAGATATAATCAGTTGTGAATGTAGAGAACCTAAAACTTTATGAGCCTCCAATGATCATGGATCAAAGGGAGAGTGATTCAGTACCTTCATTGGATGATTTTTCTCCTGAGTACTTGGATGAGTTAAAGGAAGATATCATCCTGGACAGAAGGATGACAACTTCACGTAGGGGTGATGTTGAATATCTTTGAGTGGGCCTTAAGGGAACACATCCAAGAAAAGCACGGTGGGTCAAGAAGGAGAAAGTGAGGGAGAAATTCCCTCACCTATCTATTGATTGATAAAGGATTTTGGAGGCCCAAAAGCTTCTTAGTGGGGAGGAATGATCCAGGAGGATCTAAAATACCAAAAATTCAATGTCCTCAAATCTCAACGAAAATGGAACCAAGTTGAAGAGATTATCGAGAGATTTCCAACGGCACAAACGATACCTCAAACGAAATATGGATGACAAAGATATGGCTAGTGAAATTTTCGGTCAACCTGGTCAAAGTCAATAGGGTGACTCGACATCTATATTGATGACGTTAGAAGATAACCATGAAGGGATGATGTCAGCATGCTGACATGGCAGCAAAAGAGGTTTCCACATGACATGCTGAATTGGCATTTTTGGGTGGCCAAATGGCCCAATAAGAATGTGCCATGTGGAACCCCCAAGGAGTGCCACATAAAACCTCTCGATGGCCTCCATGTGGTAGGACCGTATCATACATGGATGACACACATCATCTTACGTTAGCAAAGGTGACTAGACATCGATATCCAATCACAAGGTGCCATGTGGCCCAATCATAGGGCACCACGTGGCACCCCTTGAATGCCCAATGAGGGCTAAAAGGATGAATTTAAAAAAAACTATAGACCGGCCACCAGACCATCTGACAGCCAACAACTTACCAATTGGGATATTAAACTTGGCAACCAAATCTGATCCATGGTACCGGAAAGGTTCAAATTCTGTGAGAGTTGGAACCATATAACGAATAGTTTATAAAACAATTTTGGTTGTTGTTATTTTAATATAGTTGTTAAAACTATATTTCAAACAAGTTATAACTAATACCAAAAGGGGGGATCCTGCGGGTTTGACCCTGGGTCTCCCCTACCACATTATTATCCACTTGCCAACAAACCATGAGGGTAGGACTTGGTGAAGACTACCCCAAAAGTTTTACTTAAGACGAGTTTAATCATTTGTTTGAGAAGGACTTCCACACCCAGTTCCATACAGGCACAATTTTCTATGCAGGTTGGAGCATTATTGTAGACTACAGTGGCATGAAAATTGAGGTAGAGATCTCAGGATGGGCCTGGGAGTGATAGTGATAGAATTTGACTATTTGACAGTCATGTTTGCATGATTTCTCACCACGATTCCACTGGTGCAGTTAGAATTTGCATTTGGGAAATAGATCTTCAGGGCCTTTTTCATATTTGAGGTATATCCATGTATTTATGCCAATTTGTTTTGATATAATATAAAGGCCTCTCCACTTCAAAGTGGGCCCAGAGATGTAGTCCATTGTTGGGATGAACTCCATTATCAAGATTTGAGTTATTTCCTTCTTTATCGTCTTTTCTTCATAGTTTTTCCTTCTTTATTTATGTTGCACATAAGCTTTGTTTATGCTCTTTAATGCAATTCATAAAATATTCATCGAATAAAATATCTCAGATCATCGAACCACCTCAACCTTGAACTTGTTTTCGATATCTTTGACTTCAAATTTACCTATTCAAACCACCTCGACCTTCATCTTTCTTTCAATTCCTTCGACTTCGACTATCAGTCGATCCACCTTGACTAGACTTTCACTGCAAAGAATATAACAACCCAACATTCTTCCACTTGTTGTTTTCTTTGTTGAAACCAAGAGATCTTTGAACTCTCATTCACAGGCCCAGGGAATCAATGTCTATTTCCTCTCTGCACCAAGATAACTTCACAACACTCACAGACTTGATCAAAGATTCTACTATGTTTTCCAATGTGCCTACTTTCTCCAGCAGCACCTTGTTTCTTTCCACCATTTCTCTCACGAAATGGTATTGTACATCAATGTGCTTAGTCTTAGAATGGTAAGTTGGGTTATTTTCCCAAAATATTGTGCTTTGATTGTCGCAACTTATAGTTGTATCTCTCTTCTCAAACCCGATTCCTGAACATGCCCTTTGCAACCATACTGTTTATGTACTTCCATGAGTGGTTTCCATGTACTCAGCTTCTGTTGTTGACAAGGCTACAACCACTTCTTGCTTACTCATCCAGCTAATTAATCCATCGAACTTCTCGAACACATATCCATTGGTTGACCTTCATCGATCCATATCTCCAGCGCAGTCGGTGTAGACAAAGCCATATACATTTACTTCATTTTCGTCTCCAGGTTTTCCTTGGAAGCATATATCATAATATTTTGTGCCACACAAATCCTTGAATACTCTGTTGACAGTTGTCCAGTGCTCCTTTCCAAGTGTTGACATGTATCTGATCAACACTCTCACTACCAACAATACTTTCATAGGGGACACGTGCCATGTCCTCTATTTCCTCATGTGTCCTTGGACATTATTCAACAATTAGACTTTCCACCACAGGAATTGGCACCTTCACAAGTTTGCAATTATGCATGTTGAAATGTTTCAAGACTATTTTAGTATACTTCTTCTAGTTCAACCAGATATTTCTAGTTGCTTTATCTCTCTTGATGTCCATTCCTAGAATGAAGTTTGTTGCACTAAGATCCTTCATGTCGAACTTTGATGATAGTTTCTTCTTCACATCCTTTATTGCACTCATGTTGTTTCCAATCAACAACATTCCTCGACATACAATGCTACATATATGAAACACCCACCTTCTTCTTTGGAATATATACAATGATCAATTTTTCCTCTCACAAACCCCAAACTAAGGATGTATGTGTTGAAATTTTGGTACCACATCCTTGGTGATTTCTTTAGAACATAAAAGGATATTTTCAGTTTGCACACCAAATATTTATTTCCCTTTACTTCAAATCCTTCAGACTGTTTCATGTAGATTTATTCTTCCAGGCCCTCATGTAGGAACGTTGTCTTTACATCCATCTGTTCTATTTCTAGATCAATTGTTGCAACCATATACATTAGTAGTCTAATGGAAGTTAATGAAAAAATCTCACCAAAATCAACTCCTTCGACTTGTGAATGTACTTTATCTACTAGTCGAGCTTTGAATTTCTCGACTTGACCTATTACATTTATCTTCTTCTTGAATAACCATTTTCTACTAACATGATTTCTTCCACTAGGTAATTCAACTAAGTCCCATGTGTCATTCTTGTGCAAGTATCCCATCTCTTCAACCATGGTGTCCTTCCATATTTTTCCCTCCGCTAAGTCAAATGCCTCCCCAACTGACTTGGGTTCATCGTCGATGGAAGTTAACACAAATGTGAAATGGAAGTTGAGAGGACTATACATTTCGACTGACTTTCTTACTCATACTAACCTCCTTACAACCAGGTTCGGTTGTTCCACCTCTTCTTCGGATTTAATCAACTCATCTAAATCATATTATTTGTTCCTTAGTTCAAACTGCACCTTCTCTGGATTATTCTATGTTTGAAAATTTTATTCAAGCTCAAACTTATTTCCAACTTCTCTAAAGACAACATATTGAATGTACACTATTTTCCTTGATGCAGGATCCATATCTTATATCCTTTCATTCCTTCTTTGTGTCCAACTAAAATACACTTGACTGTGTTCTTGTCTAGCTTGCTCCTCTTTTCCTTGGGAACATGCACAAATGCATCACAACCAAATACTTTGAGATGTGAAACCAAAGGATTCTTACCCAGCCATACCTCATGTGGAGTCATGTTGACTAGAGACGAAAAAGGAGACATATTAAATAGATATTTTACAGTATCAACTTCCTCCATCCAGAATTCTTGTGCGAGCCCAACACCATTGAGCATGCTCCTTGCCTTGTCCATCAATGTTTTGTTCATTCTCTCAACAACTCCATTTTGTTGTGGGGTATATGGTGTGGTATTTTGGCATGCTATGCCACACTACTTGTAGAATTGATCAAATTATTTTCCACAGAGTTCACCATTGTTGTGATTTCTCAGCACCTTAATCTTCTCATCTATCTAGTTTTCTACAAGAGATTTAAACTCTTTGAATTTATCGAAAACCTCTTCTTTATTCCTCGGGAAATATATCCATGTATTCTTGGAAAAATAATCTATGAAGGAGACATAATATAGGGATCCACCAAGTTAATGTAAGTTTTAAACATGCCAAGTAAAGAAATGCATATAGATTCTTAATCAAAACAGAAATTAATCAATGGCTCATTCACATAGTACACCGAAATTTATACCGGAAAACCTCAACCGAGAAAACCTTTCTTATATTCATTATCATGAATTTCACCATTCACCATACAATATATACAATGTTTTTAGGTATTCTGTAGATACCAAAACCCTAATCCCTTAATCCGGGATTAATTTAGAAAACCGCTAAAAATAGCAAAAACTACCCAAAACAAAAAATTCAGGGCATTGCCCCGAATGTTGTGTGTAATTAGGGGGGGCATACCTGGCACCCCCTGGGACCCCCCTAGGAAGCGCCCGATGCACATGACACAAGCATTACTACTATGAGGGATCGTCAGACGCAGTTGTTGAATCTGATGTGCCCACACAGACACATGCAAAGAATATAACACATGCCCAACATTCTCCCACTTGTTGTTTTCTTTGCATCCAGGGGTCCACAGGATTATATATAGTCAACAATCCAGGGCAACAATTCCCATCGTTACTCTACACGAGGAGAAATTTTCTATCCTCACAGACTTTCTCAATGAATCTGCAACATTCTTCAAAGTGTCAACCTTTTCCAGTAACACATTCTTTTCCTCAACCATGTCTTTCACAAAGTGATACTGAACATCAATATGCTTTGTCTTCAAATGATAAGTTGGGTTCTTTTCCAGGAAGATTGCACTCTGACTATCACAATCTAATCTGACTTCTTATTGTACCAACCCAATACTTGAACACAATCTCTGTAACCATACTTATTCCTTGCTTGCATGAGTGGCTTCCATGTATTCAACTTTTGTAGTTGAGAGTGCCACTACATCCTGTATTTTGCTCATCCAACTGATTTCTCCTCCAAATAGGTTAAACACATACCCACTTGTAGATCTTCTGCGATCTAGATCTCCAGCCCAATATGCATCAACAAAGCGATGTATGTCCACCACTCTGTCCAAACCTGGTCTTCCTTGGTAGCACAATCCATAATTGGTAGTGCCACGCAAATACCTGAAGACCCTCTTCACTGTTGTCCAATGCTCCTTCTCTAGTTTTGACATATACCTGCTCAAAACTCCCACCGCATGTGCAATGTCTGGTCTATTACAGACCATTGCATACATCAAACTGCACTGGCATACGGAACATGGGACATGTCCTCTTCTTCTTCATGTGTCTTGGGACACTAATCTGCATATAACTTTACACCTATAGGAATAGGAACCTTGACCGGTTTACTTCCATGCATATTAAACCTCTGCAATATCATCTCAACATATTTTCTTTGATTCAACCAGAGTTCCATGTTTGCACGATCTCTTTTAATCTCCATTCCCAGAATTAAGTTAGCAGCACCAAGATCCTTCATGTCAAATTTGGAGGATAGATGTGATTTCACCTCCTTGATAGCATCCATGTTATTTCCTACCAACAACATGTCATCAACATACAACACTACATAAATGAAGTGATTACCAACCTACTTGGAATATACACAGTGATCAACCCTTCTTCTCACAAATCCCAATCCAAGGATGTATGTGTCAAACTTTTGGTACCACATCCTAGGTGATTGCTTTAGACCATATAGTGACTTCTTTAGCTTACAGACCAGTTCTTTCTTTCCCTTCACTACAAATCCTTCTAGCTACTTCATGTAGATTTCTTCTTCCATATCCCCATGTAGGAATGTTGTCTTCACGTCCATCTATTCCACTTCAAGATCAAAAGCAGCAAAAATAGATAAAATAAATCTAATAGATGTTAACTTGGCAACAGGGGAAAAAATCTCACCAAATTCAATTCCCTCTACCTGGGAATAACCTTTTTCTACTAACCGAGCTTTGTATTTCTCCACTTTACCTTCTGCGTTAAACTTCTTCTTAAACAACCATTTTCTACCAATAGATTTTCTTCCAACTGGAAGATCAACTATATCCCATGCCTCATTTTTATCCAAGGCATCCATTTCTTCAACCATGGCCTTCTTCCATAGTTTACTATCCTCTGAATTCACTGCTTCCCTGACAGTTCTAGGATCATCATCAATAATAGATAAAGAAAAATTGGAACGAAAATCAGGTGGACTATACATTTCTGGTTGCCTTCTTTCTCTCACTGATCTCCTCAATACTCGGGTATGAGGTTCTTCTTCTTCTGTTGTTGCTTCATCTTCTTCAGATGATTCATATTTTTCATCATCCAACTCAAGCTCTATTTTCTCAGGTTCTTCTTTTCTTGGTAGGAATTCTTGTTTGGAAGCATCTTTTACCTCTCTAAAAACAACATCCCGACTATAAATAATCTTCTTATTTTCTGGGTTCCAAAGCTTATAACCTTTCACACCATCTTTATAACCAATAAAGATACACTTTTTAGCTTTATTATCCATCTTACTCCTAGTTTCCTTTGGAACATGTACATAAGCATCACAACCAAACACTCTAAGATGTTGAAGAGAGGGTTTCTTTCCAGCCCATACCTCGTGTGGAGTTTTATCGTCCAATGTTGATGAAGGTGATTGATTGACCAGGTAACATGTTGTACCCACTGGCTCTGCCTAGAATTCCTGTCCTAACTCGGCACCTCTGAGCATGCTCCTTGATTTTTCCATCAGTTTCATGTTCATCCTTTCTACAACTTTGTTCTACTGAGGAGTGTATGGAGTAGTATTCTTCCTTGCTATACCGCACTTCTTATAAAATTGTTCGAATTCATTTCTGAAGAATTCTCCACCATTATCTGTTCTCAATACATTTATTTTCTTCTTTGTTTGATTCTCTACCAAAGCCTTAAACTCTTTAAATTTATCAAATACCTTAGATTTATTTCTAAGAAAATAAATCCATGTGTTCCTTGAGAAATCATCTATGAATGAAACATAATACACAGATTTTCCTAGGGATGGAACAGGAACAGGTCCAAACACATCACTGTGTATCAACTCTAAGATCCCCTTTGCTCTAGTAGCACTAGATGGGAATCTTACTCGATTCTATTTACCATATATGAAATGTTCACAGAAATCAAAATCCAGAGTGCAATTAGCCATACCTTTACTATGTAGTGTTCGAAGGCCCTTTTCTCCAATATGCCCCAGTCTTTGATGCCATAGCATGGTCTTCTTTTCAGGGACAATATTGGTCTTGTCTTCTTCATTTCTTTTCTTAGGGACAACAGAACTATTACACCGATTAGTATAAGTGCTTCCCGACAACTTGTATAGAGTTCCACACCGAACTCCCCTCATCAACACCATTTCTCCTCGTACCATCTTGCAAGTGTTCTTTTCAAATACAGTTTTCACTCCTGCATCGCCCAACTTGCTTACAGATATTAAGGTCCTGGCTAGTTTTGGAATGTGCAGAACCCCAGGGAGAGTTCTAATCCTTCGATCATTTAGCAGAAACTTAACCCTTCCACGTCCCAAGATTTTGGCTGTCAAGTCATCTCCTAGGAATACATCACCACCATCATATTTTTCATATTCAGAGAACCACTCCCTATGAGGATTCATATGGTATGATGCTCCTGAGTCGATCAACCATACATCATGATCTACATGTGTAGTTGTAGATGCCAGGTAAACATCACCTCCTTCTTCAATGGAGGTTTTTTCCTCTGTGGAAGAGGTACTATGAGATCCCTTTGGTTTATCAACCTTCTTGGACTTGCAATCTTTCTTATAATTCCCTATTTTACCACACTTCCAACATTTCCTCAAAGATTTTCCTGGAGACTTAGATCTACCTGTAAATTTAGATCTCCCCCCCGAAGGCTTACCAAGATTCCTGTCTTGGGGACGACCTCTTACAAATAAAGCATATGTGCTATGAATATCCATGTTTTTCCACCTCATCTCTTTAGATAACAAGGATGAAACTACATCCTCATAATTCAATGTATATTAAGTGGTACTACCAATTGCTACAACCAAATTATCCCAAGAGTCTGGAAAAGAACATAACAAAGTAATACACTTATCTTCTTATGCAATCGTAATATTAAAAGAGACAAGTTGAATTACCAAAGTATTAAAGGCATTTAGATGTTCTGTCACATAATCTCCATCTTCCATCCTAAGATGATACAACTTCTTTCGAAGAAACAACTTGTTTACCAGGGACTTTGATTGATACAAATTCCCCAACTTATCCCATAGTTTCTTGGCTATAGATTCTCCCGAGACATTCAACAACACTGAATCTACCAGGCAGAGCCAAATGGTACTCCTTTCTCTTCTGTCTGACTTCTCCCAACCTTCCTTCGACATACCAATAGGTGGTGTACTAATAGTTTGTGTACTAGTAGGTTGTGTACTAGTAGCCTGTGTGCTAGTAGACGGTGTACCAGTAGGTTGTGTACGAGGATCCACAATGATCCATTGTTCTTTGTCTACAAGAAGATCCTCCATCTTGAGCTTCCATAGCTCAATTTTTTTACCATTGAACTTCTCTATCTCGATTCTAGATGAGCTCTCAATTCCTCTTTCTATACTCAAATCTCCACTGCAAAAGCTCCCACTAAACCCAGGTTTATCAAAGACCCAAGACAAAATTGATCTATCAAGACCGAGCCAAACCCTCAACAACAAAAGCGTCCCTTTGAAGCCAAAAATGATCTCTGATACCACATGTAAGTTTTAAACCTCCCAAGTAAAGCAATGCATACAGATTCTTAAGCAAAACAGAAATTAATCAATGGCTCATTCACATAGTACACGGAGATTTATACCGGAAACCCTCAACTGGGAAAACCTTTCTTATATTCATTATTACGAATTTCACCATTCACCATACAATATATACAATGTTTTTAGGTATTATGTAGATACCAAAACCCTAATCCCTTAATCCGAGATTAATTTACAAAACTGCTAAAAATAGCAAAAACTGCCCGAAACAAAATTTTGGGGCGCTACGCGTAACCAGGGGGGGCATACCTTCCCCCCCCCTGGGACCCCCCTAGGAAGCGCCTGGCACACATGAAACAAATAGAACTACTATGAGGGATCGTCATACGCAGTTGTCGGATCTGACGCACCCACACACACACATGCAAAGAATATAACACACACCCAATAGTTAAGTCATTGAAACAAGGCCAAACACATAACTATGAACCAACTCTAGAATCTTCATTTCACTTGTCGATATAGATGGGAACATCACCTGACTTTTCTTTCCATATATATAATGTTCACAAAATTTGACTTCTAAATTACATTCAGGAAAATATTCGACCATACCATTTTTATGCATAGATCGAAGTCCTTTTCTCCAATATGTCCCATCCTCTCATGCCATAGAATGGTCGGGTTGACTTTATGATGACTTGTCGAGTCGGTTTGAATCGACTCATCCTGAGTCGAGTCAACTTCAAGAACAATGATGTTGTTGCATGCATTCAAGTCAACATTCCCTAATATCTTGTACAAGGTTCAAATCCAAACTCCTTTCATTAAGACCATTGCACCTCTGACCATCTTGCATGAATCCTTCTGAATTAGAGTGTGCACCCTTGCATCACTCATCTTCCTGAAAGATATCAGGTTTCCTTCCAAACCTGGAATGTGTAGCACACTTGGAAGGGTTGTACTCCTCCCATCTTGTAGTATCAGTCGAACTCTTCCTCATCCAAAAAATTTAGTTGTTGAGTCATCCCCCAAGAACACATCTCCTCCTTCATATTGTTCATATTCAAAGAACCATTCTCTATGTGGTGTAATAAGATAGGATTCTCCTGATTCAATCAACCAAACATCTTTATCCGACTATGTACTGGTTGATTCCAAGTTCACATCGCCTCCCTTGTCTGGAGTCATCTTTCTCGCAGTCGACTGCTTCTTGTCGGATCCTATATTGACTTCCATTACCTTTGAATTCTATTCCTTTTTGTAATGCCCAAATTTACTACATTTCCAGCATTTTCTCGTCGACTGAAAAGGGGATTTATATCTACCCTTCGACTTCGACTTTCGATTGGAGAATTTTCCTTTATCTCTTTCAATCGGTCGACCTCTCACCACTAATGCATATTTGGTCGATCCTTCCATGTTCTTCCTTCTCATTTCTTCTAATAGTAGAGATGCAACCGCATATTCTAGCTCTAATGTGGTTGGATTTATCCCTATAGACACGACTAAGCTATCCCAAGATTCTGGAAAAGAACATAATATTCTAACACATTTCTCCTCCTCAATGATTTTAATATCCATAGAAGATAACTAGCTTAAAATGGTATTAAATGCATTTAAATTCATAGTCACTGAACTACCCTCACTCATCCTTAGAAGATATAGTTTCTTTCTCAGAAACAACTTATTTACCAAGGATTTTGACTAGTACAATATTCCCAACTTGTCCCACAGTTTCTTGGTAGAATGTTCACCTGAGACATTCAGCAGTACCAAATCTGCAAGACAAAGTTGAATCGTACTCCTTTTCCTTCTCTTGAGTTTCTCCCATTCTTCTATCAACATACGTGCAGGCATGGTACCTGGACAAACTGTTGTCCATTATTCTCGATCTATAAGGAGATATTCAATTTTAAGCTTCCAAAGATAAAAATTATGGCCATTGAATTTTTTGATCTCTATTATCGAGCTACTCTCCATTCTTTAACACAATCTTTAAAGATTTCTTACATACAACTCTTACTGAACCTAGGGTTTAGCTCAGATCCAAGGTTGTTAAACCACGTTCTGATACCACATGTTATTAAACCAAGATCTAATACCACATGTTAGGAAATAAGGAACACCTACAGGATAAACCTAACATAAGAGAGGAAGAAAAATTTAGACAAGAAAGTAAATGACAAAGCAAAAACACAGAACACAGAGATTTTACCCTAGAAACCCAAATCAATAAAACTAGAATTCCTTGAGCATTTTGATCTCTTGTTGTATTATTCAATCAAAATAAAAGATTACATGCCTAACCTTGGTCCACACCTAAGACACAATAAATATCATACCTTCTTGTTTTACACAAGAGCAACCTTGTAGCTAATTCAGTGTACATCTGCATGACCAACAACCTCTACGGTTATTGATTGAATATTCAGTATCCTTTACAGCATTACAACACACCTTCTTTATAGGATTTATAGTAGGAAAAAACCTAAATAAAATTCAGCCAAAAACGGTTACAGATCCATGCAGATCATTGGCTACAAATCCCATGAATCTCAGGATTTTGTTACAGTCGGATTACTAGTCAACTACCAGTCGAACTTCATTTGGTCTTCAGTTAGTTGCCACATGCCCACCTTTTAATGTCTTTTCAGTTGACCTCTTCGAATTCAAATTTACCTGGTCGAACCACCTCAACCTTCGTCTTGCTATTGATTCCTTCAACTTCAATTTTTAGTTGATCCACCTCAACTAGAATTTCACTGCAAAGAGTATAACAACCCAACATCACCTGAGGAATCTACTAGGGTTGTAGGAACCAAGTTTCTAAAGGAACAAGGGGATGTGAGGCTATCATCATATCCATTACTATTTATCCACCTTGTGCGCAATATCTTTATTCATATCCTTTGATAAGTGAACAAACTCTATTGTGCATAACCCTTATGACATACATTGCAACATAAGCCACCCACTATATCATTCATTATTACTTCTCACCAATCATATAGTAAACATATCTATACCAATCATGCATAAAGATAACATCCATGAGAAATCACATCAACAAAAAACATTCAGACACAAGATTTAACGTGGTTCACCCAATCCTTGGGCTACATCTACAATGATTGTCTTCTATATTAGTCTTCATGAAATTATTGTCTCGGACCTACACACTACGCTTATAATAGATATAACATATCATACTATCCAGACCTTCCTCATCACTCTGCAGTGAAAGCCTCTCTCTCTCTGCGAAACCTCTCCAAAATATCCAGTAAGGATTCTCACTCATACACAAATTAATCTCTTAGTCTCAACATCCTATTCTTCCCCAACCCATTACATATTTATACATAGAGTTAGGGCTCAGAACCCTAATAGTTTATTCCAAGACCCTAATATGTCCTAGTTATTTTCCTTCTTTTTTCACCAACATGTTGATTTTCCTTTTTTTTCTCCAGCATGTTGTTTTTCCTTCCTTTGTGCATGCATGCTTCTTTTCCTTCTTTTGTGCACGCTATGACTTCTGCTTTGACCCCCCAAAGTGCTCCCTTTTCTGTTTTTGTGCACGCTCTTTAAAACTTGGTTATTCAAAATGTTTGTCCAACCAATAGCATAGTCAGAGGCATCTACCTCAATCTCAAATGGTTGTTGTAGGTCGAATTTATCTCCACCCTTGTTCACTTGGCTTAAGGGCCAAGAGATATGAGAGAACCTTGACACCAACCTACGGTAGAAGTTTTCAAGACCTAAGAAGATGTGGATATTTGCTAGAGTCGTCAGGGTTGACCAATTGCGAATGACTTGGATCTTAGTTGGGTCCACATGCACCCTATGTTTATCCACAATGTATCATAGATACTAAATTCTTTACATGCCAAATGAGCATTTCTACATATTGGTATATAACTTGTGTCGCCACAGAGTGCTTAGGATCAGTTGAATGTGTTGCAAATGTTCTTCCCAATTTCTATTGAAGATGACAATGCCATCCATACATGCGACCACAAAATAATTTGTGAACGGTCGCAATATTTCATCCATCATCCTCATGGATGTTGTTGGAGCACTATTCAAGTGAAAAAGGCATGAACAACCACTCAAAAAGGCCTTCTTTACACTTGAAGGAAGTATTCCATACATTACTCTGTTCAATTGAGCCCTGTTGATATCCTGACTTCATATCAGTCTTACTAAAGAACTTGGCACCCTTAAGTTGATCAAAAATATCATCAATCTAGGGGATCAGGTATTGATTCTTAAAAATGATTTTTTTTAGGCCTCTATAATCAATACAGAGTCGCCATGTCCTATCCTTCTTTTTCACCAATACAATTGGGCTCCCACAAGGTGAGAAGCTTGGTCGAATGTGGCCCTTTTGGATGAGCTCATGGATTTGACATTGTATTTCTGCATTCTCCAGAAGAGAGTGATTTTATATTGAGCCATTAGGTAAAGGAGCACTAGGTATCGAGTCAATTGAATGTTTGACTTGGTAGTGCAAAGACACCCCCGTAAGTGAACCAAAAATATCCCTGTATTCCTCTATGATTTTGTTCACATGCTTCTGTTGTGTAGAGAGGTTCCATGCTAAGGTGATGACTATTGCAATAACCTTCCACTCACCTTACGACCGAACCACGAAGAGGACAAATTTTTCGGTCTGAGAGATTACCTTTCAACGTTGCTTTACTGAGATCAAGGAGACTACAGTAGTCGGGATTCCCTGTAGTACCCTGTAGAGATAGTGTGCCAAAGTAACAATGACACTATGAGACATAGACTCATAAACAACATGGTGTTTCCACATATAGGGTTGTTCTACAAGAACATCACAAATTTCAAATGGGGTATGTCACACATTCAAATCTAGAGGGGAGTAGGGTATGTACACCTCCATAGACTTTAGCAGTCAAATCGATGCGCAGAAGGGATCCCATATCCCATAAACAAAGAAAGTCTCATACACTAATTTGGTGTCTAGATTACTATGACCTTAAAATTAAATTATTATTATTCATACCTCATCTTTAAATTAACATTAATATTTTTTTTAATTTTGTTTCATAAATTGTAATTAAATTAAAGTATTATAATTATTTAGTTCTTTTTCTTTCAAATAAATTACAATTATATTAAAATATTATAATTATTTGATAGAATGATATATTCATTTTTAAAAGATAAATAAGTATCGATATAAATCAAGATTATTTTAAACTAAGTTTTCAAAATGCTCAAAAAAACCTATTTACAAAAACCATAACTGTTTTATTTAATTTCTAATAAAAATCTTTAAGCAATCTAATATACAAATTCTTTTGATCCATTCGTTAAGAGACATTAGGATAACTTTAGCGGACATGTTTTGATACCCTCAATTTAAGTCCGCCCAATTTTTTTTTAAATAATA
>SNQJ01S0050312.1:109539-131793 GCA_010110895.2 Picea sitchensis | reverse complement strand
TTTTTACAGGGTTTTTACAAGGGAAAATGCAACTTATTTTCTCAGGAAAAGTTCTTCTCCCTTCTCTCTTCAGGAACTCAGGCCACTGACCCCTCTGAAGGAAACATATAGGTTTACATCATTAATAGTCATAGGGATGACGAAAATAATGTGTAACATGAGTGTTTCCCGAATCTTCATTGCTCCTCCAAGATTTAAAGACAGGGCACTAGTGCTCTGATGTTATAGTGAAGAGGGCGCTTCCCAAAATACACAAAAAATGGCCAAAAATTGCCAGCGCTCCTCCAAAAGGTAAGTGGGAGATTTCTCTTTTTGCATAGTGCTCTGGTGGCTCTTATGAGGAAGCATTGGCACCATGGTGTGAGTGTAAAGGGAGCATTGGCCTTATAAAAAAATCATAAATGTTTTTTAAGTTTTTTTATTGCCCAATAATTGCTGAAAAAGCATGACTAATGACTTTTTGATTGTTGATGATTGTAGGTAAACTCGATAAAAGTCATGATCGAGTGGAAATAAAGAGAGCACAAGCTCAATGATGTGGCTGCCTTCCAAATCCCCCGATCAAGGGCCACATTGAGGAATTGCGGTCTCCTCAAGTTCTTCAAGATGCAAAAGATGAAGAAAGAGATTATTCTTCTCGAGTATATGATCAAGATGTGGAACGTTAAGGAATAGGGATTCCAAATTGGAATGCAAATTCTTACAATTGAGTTAGAAGATGTGTACTTCTTGACTGGCCTATCAAAGAGAGGCGCCCCTGTTATTTTATTCGGAAAGAGGGACCTTCCCGTGCCTGTAGATGAGCACTTGACAAACCATTATGTCCCAGGATCAAGATTATTGGGAGGTAGAATCACAATCAAAGACATCAGGGATCTATCTCTTCGGTCCATTCTATTTACCATTACGAGTATAGAGGGAAGTACCAACTCACACTTAGTTTCAAGATCACAGGTGGCCTATGGTTTACAATGTTTATAGCCAACACTGTTTAACTGGAGTGCAAGGTTCTTTCATAATGTAAAGGAGCAGATTACGAGATGCAGAGAAGGGAAAAAGAAGCAGTTTAGATATGGTTCATTCTTGGTTTTGTTCTTCTTAGAACACATTCCTTAGATGCAACCTTATATTGCATTAGCAGTACGACCAATGGGAGAACCATGTATGGAGCGATGGACTAGCCTGTCTCCGAGACTAGGATTAGATTCAGAGTTCAAGTTCACCGGTGATTTCTTCGCTTGGCTGAGATGCCAATTGATCGTGATAGAAGACTTCCCATACGCCGGAGTGGATTTCCGGGGGAGCATGGACTTGGTTCTTCCCGAAGTGGAGGACTGGGATGCGTCAAGTGAGAAACCAAAACAATCTTGTCAAGTGTTTTTTTTATTTTAAAACTTATATTATTTTTTTTGGGTACGTAGAAGATTTTCTAATGGATGTATCGTTTCATCATGCAGACATAGGAGAAACATGTTCGATAGAGATACCGACACTGGGGCATTGTGGGGATTCTCAGATAGTGGTAGATCAAGGGGTAGCAACAGGAGGTCTCCAGGAGGTTGAAAGAAACCTCAAAGGCCTCACGATGGGTATCCCTCATCTTAGGAGGCAGGAAGTGCCACTACATCTACAGAGACACACTGTGGGAGTGCCTGAGAGTCTTAACTCTTTACTGAGGCGAGTAGCCCACACAGTGATATGCTACTCAGAGAACAATGTGATGCAGGAAGATTAGAGTCTTCCTGACATTTTTTTTTTATATGACGATGTTTATGGGTGTGAGGACCCAAAGTTTTCCCCTTCTATGTACTTTTTGCTGTAATCAAACATTTTCTGTCACACCGTATATATATACATATCCAAGTTTTTATGATACCAAATGATGTTTTTAATGTGATGTGTTTTAATTTACATGTGATTTATGATTTGTTTCCTTTATGAAACCTTATCTATGTGTGAGATATCGATCCATGATGTAATTGGCTAACGAATCCAAAATAGTATTGAGTTCTCTTGGTATGTGTCTATATTTGATAAAATCAAACATTCGTTCAAGATGACGAACTCGTAAGTGGAGACGTAGTAGGATAGGATTTTGAATAACGTAGATTCAATTAAGTTGACAGACCATGAGTTGAGAGTATAGGTTGACGATCATACGAGAAACACCTAGGGAGGAGGATTCTGTTAAAAGTCCGATGACAACATGATATTCTGCCATGTCGTTAGTTTTCGATCGTAAGAAAATACCTCCCGAACCCACCAACTCATCAGAGTGGTAAATGACCCAAGCTGCAGAAGCAACGTTTTGGGTGTGTCGACTAGCGCCATCCGCAAACCCAACAAAGATAGGAAAGGAAGATGTCATCTGCACATGAAAACACAAGACACGATATAAGCGGCTAAGGCAAAAACTCGAGCACGCAAAAGAAAAAAACACACCAAACTAAAATACAATAGTGTACAAAGCACGCATGCTAGACACACATGCTAGATGTTATATGCATAGTACTTCTTAAGGTAAAGCCTGTTTCAGGGCTCACCCAGGGAGATTCTGTTGTAGTCAACTAGCTCATAGGAACCTCTATGTAAAACACATTTCACGAGGTAAGGAACATGCCATAGAGGTTCTAACTTACATGTTCCTAACTTATCATGAGCTTGGTCATAAACGAGAACTAGGTATCCTTTTGCAAAAGTACGAGGGTGGACGGATTTGCCGTATTGATTCTTGATTCACTTTTGATACGTCTCATTAACGAGAGGGGCATCACGACGCGTTTCATCCAACCTGGTCAGGTGTAAGAAGAGTTATTCTTTGACAGAAGTGTGAGGAAGGAGTTCTACTTTGAGTTTCAACAAGGGAATTTCACACTCGATGGGTAAAACAACTTCTATGCCATATACTAACTGGAAAGGAGTGAATCCAGTAGTAGTTTTCACTGAAGTAAGGTAATCCTAGAGAGCGGAGAAAAGTTGTAGATGCCAAGATGTTTTGTTTTCACCTACCATACATTGAATCATGGTTTTAAGGACCTTGTTGATGGCTTCAACTTTTCCATTTGCTTGAAGATAGTATGGGGATGAGTTCTCATGGAGAAAATCCAACTTGGCATGCAACTCACTCATCATTTGGTTTTGAAAGTGTGAACCATGATCAGTGACAATGGCTTGTGGAACACCAAAGCGAGTGATGATGTGGTTGAAGAAGAAAAGAGTTGCAGTATGGCCATCATTCAGAAAGGTAGGCATATCCTCAGCCCATTTTGTGAAGTAATCGACGATGACGATGATGTAACCATGCCCCCGGCTGTGGTAGGCTTACACTGCATGAAATCAATGCCCCATTTGGTAAAGGGGCCAATGGAAATAATGGGATGCAGCGGAGCGGGGTGGGTGCATGCCTTTTTGTGAAAAACTTGGCAGGGTGGGCATTTTTTGACTGCCTCAATACAATCTTTGAAAATAGAGGGCCAAAAGTAGCCGACACGTAAGATTTTCTGAGTTGTAGCCATCCTAGAAAGATGACCGCCACATGCTCCATGGTGACAATCATTAAGAACGCATTCAATCTCTTCATGAGTCAAACATAATCGTAGGATAGTATCAATACCATGGAAATACAAAGTGTCACTGATGATAAGGTAGCGACGATAATGATGGCGAATACGACGACGCTCTTCACGAAAGATATTGTGCTAAAAACGTTGGGTCTGGAGATAAAGAAGGATATATCCATACAAAGGATCAAACATGCTAATGAGGAACAGAGTTTCATCAGGGAGATAATCTCTGGGCTCAGTATCTTCATCAACATGGGGAAGGTCACAGATAAGCTCTGCAAACACCAAGGATTTTTTAGCTTTGGACTTAGAAAACTCGAAATCGAATTCCTGAAGGATGATGATCCATTTGGAATATTTTCCCCCAAGAACTTGATATGTCAGAATGTGATAAATGGGGTTAGAGTTTGCGATAACTTTGGTGGTGTGTAGAAAAATGTAATGATGAAATCTATGGATAGCGATGACGGCTGCCAGAGCCAACTTTTCAACATGTGAATATCGAAGCTCTGGACCAGATAGACTTTTGCTCAAATAATATATCACATGTTCCTCATTGTTAGGGTCCTCTTGAACTAACACCATAGAAATAGTAGAAGTAGAGGCTTCCAAGTAAATGATATATTCCTTCGTATAATTCGGAGGATGAAATAGAGGTGCGTTGGTCAATGCATGCTTAAGAGCAGCAAAAGATCGTTGAGCAGTGTCATCCCATATGAAAGGGGTGTCTTTCTGGAACAATCGCATAAATCCTTTGGTAATCTTAGCATAGTTACAAATGAAACGACGAAGAAAGTTTTCTTTCCCCTGCAAACTTTGGAGTTGTGTCAAATTATTAGGTGGAGGTAAAGCAAGGATAGCCTTAATTTTTAAGGGATCCACCCAAATTGCGTCCTTGGAAACAACAAAGCTGAGAGTCAACCTGATTCGACAACAAATATACACTTATGTGGGTTCAAATGAATGTGGTAGAACTGACACCGAAGAAAAATATCCCATAGATGACCAAAATGGTCTGAACATTGAAAATTTCCCTATAAATACAAGGATCTCCCAGAATAAATTGGTGGGTTCGACCTCACTGCCAATTGACGTTGTTCCTTCTACCACTGGCTATGGGGCACTTAGAGCAATGAAATCCCTGTCTAGGGAAAAATAATGTTATTACTTTCCTTAAATCTTAGAGGGATTGGGGGCACCCTCAAATATGCTCATGTTCGTCGTATTTTGGATAGAACCTGTCTGGAAATCATGTTTTTACAGGATACCTTGGTTCATGAACAAAAATCCAGAGATTTCATGAATTACTTCCAACCTTCTTGGGTTTCTTGTGCTATAAATTTGGTTGGTACTTCGGGAGGTCTTTTAGTCACCTGGGATCCAAAAAATTTCGAATTAGTTCCTCACCTTTCCTGTGGTGGCATATTGTTGAGAGGCAGGTGTATTGCTAGCAAGAGGGAGCTCACAGTGCTCAATATATATGGACCATGCTCAAAATAGAAGAGTTTTTGAAATTTTGTGGCAGACAGTGGTCTATTATCTTATAAAAATATGGTTATTGTTGGCTATCTGAATTTAACTATCTCTTCGGGTGAGGTTTGGGGAGGATCCTCACAAGCTGGAACGTTGGCCGGTTTTTTCAAAGATTTGTTTAAATCCAAGAATTTATTTGATATCCAGCCAGAAAAGATTGTCCCTACCTGGAGGAATGGGTGAACTGGTACATACTTTATTGCAAAGAGATTGGATAGATGTTTTATTTATGAAGATTTATTAACAAGTGTGTGCCTCTACAGGTCTTGGGTGGGGTACCCGTTTATATCAGATCATTCGCCTATTTTATTATAGTTGGAGATTGTCCTTTATACAAATCCTACCCTTTCAAATTAAATTCTCATTACTTGCTAGAAAAGGATTTCAATGAATTAGTTCATAAGGTATGGAAGGATCCAAAAATTTTATCCGAAGAAGGAAGACATCGCAAAATTGTTAGGAAACTTAAGGACTTGAAGACAGACACCAAGATTTGGGTAAAGGAAAGAATTGGCAGGAACTTGCTACAGCTGGAAATGTTAGAGACTGAAATAAAAGATATTATTTTGAATATGGTGGGAGGTGCATCACTTCCTGAAGTGGAAAGACACCTTTGTAATATGGAACAAGAAATAAATAAACTATTAAAAGTGAATGAAGAATTGTGGAGACAACACAATAGGGCGATCTGGATCTAAAGTGGCGACCAAAACACAATTTTTTTTCACCATTATGCTAATCACAGGAGGAATCATAAACATGTTTAGGAGATTTCAGATGAAACTGGGAATATGCATACAGGTCAGGGGGAATTAAAAGAGGAGGCAATAAATTACTTCAAAAAAAAATTCAAGGCTTTGGGCCATCCATCCACAATTGGGCAAGTCAAATTTGTTGGTCTTTTCTCCAAGCTGGTTAATTTTGAAGAGGAAAGATCACTGCATGGTCCAATAAATTTGGGTGAATCGAAAGAAGTATTATCTCTATTAAAAAAAGATAAAAGTCCAGGGCCTGATGGATGGATTGTCGAGTTTTTCATTCACTTCTTTGATTTGGTAGGGGAGGACCTCTTAGAGATGGTTGAGGAGTTGAGATTGAAAGGATTTATTGCTGGGAGCCTAAATTCTACATTCTTAGCCCTTATTCCAAAAGCAAATAAGCCAACTACCTTCAGGGATTTCAGGCCTATATCGTTATGTAACCTCTGCTACAAATTAATCTCAAAAATCATTGTTAATTGGATAAAATCTATTATTTCTAAATCACTCTCAGCAAAGCAGTTGGGATTTTTGAAAGGTAGACATATACAAGATGCCATTGGAACAACACATGAGTGCCTCCATAGCATAATTTTGTTTTAATTAAAATCCCTTGTTCTGAAGTTGGATCTGTGGAAAGCATTCAATTGCATAGATTATAATTTTTTAAGGATGATTTTAATACAAGTGGGATTTTGTATTTAGATGACCAATTGGATTATGAGTTGTGTCATCTCCTCGTCTTTTGTTGTGTTACTTAATGGAGAGGCTACTTATTTTTTCATAAGTGCCTGAGGTTTACGCCAAGGGTGTCCTTTATCCCCATTGTTATTTATTCTGGTTATGGAGGGTCTTAGCCTTTTATTAAAGGAAAGAAAAGGAGAAGGAAAACTAGCAAGTATTAATGTGTCCATAATGATAAAAATTCTCCACTTATTCTTCATGGACGATGTATTAATCATGATCAATGCCACACTTAAAGAATGGTTGGAAATTGACAGACTCATCAAATTGTTATGTAAAGCTTCGGGTCTTCAGGTTAATGATTCCAAAACAATTGTTCTTTATGAGGGGTTATTTGAAGTGGACCTAACCCCATTCAAGTCCTTTCTCCCACATACATTTACAGATCTAGCTATAGTTTTCAAATATCTTGGTTATTATCTAAAGACCGGGGTATACAAAGTTGAAGACTGGAGGTGGTTGTTGGCCAAGATGGAGAAAAAAATTGGAATGTGGTGCAATAGATGGTTATCCTTTGGTGGTCAATATATTTTAATAAAATCGGTATTGGAGAGTCAACCGGTTTATTGGATGTCGTTGGAGACCATTCCACACTTAGTTTTAAACAAGATTCGGAAAATTATGTTTAGTTTTATATGGAATGGTAACAATGAAACTCAATATTTCCATCTCTGCAGGTGGGACTCTCTATCTAAACCAAAGAAGTGCGGTGGATAGGGTTTTTTCAATTTATTCCATTTCAACAAAGCTTTGAAAACTAACACACTCTGGCGAGTTTTAACTCGGGATGGCATTTGGCACAATGTTATTAAGGATAAATATCTTCCCTTTACATTTGTCATCAATTGGTTCTGGTCAAATACCTTCAATCATTCTGTGGCATCAAGGATCTGGAACAATCTTATTAAATCGGTCCACTTGATCACGCATTGGCTTAGATGGATCCTCGAATCGAGCCATCTTATTTTTCTCGGTAGAGACAGAATATTGGGACTAGGAGATAGATATTTTCTCTCGCAGGCTCTTATCACTCACTTAAGGCGGAAAAATATTACAGTTCTCACCAAAGCCAAAGGGCACATGGATCATTTCTCCCTCACAGACAACTAGATCTGTAGTAGTGAGTTGGGTGTTACAGGTGAGATGGCAGTTGCATGGGATCAGTTTTGTATCTCTCTTATTGGTGCAGGAGCCTCCATCCATAATATAGAAGATGAACTGATGTGGACCAGAGGCGATACTTCTGGATCTCTTACTATTAAAAATTCTTATATGGCTGTCATATCTACCCAGAGGTTCCCAAGGTTTGGTGGATGGAGGTTTAATATCTAGAAATGGGACATCCAACTCAATATCAAATTGTTTATATGGTTGGCAGCTGAAAACAAAATATTAACATGGGATATACTACAAAAAAAAGGCTAGGAGGGCCCAAGCCATTGCCAATTGTGCAAGCAAAACACTGAAGATATTAGCCACCTTTTCATATAGTGCACTTTCACCAAATTGGTCTGGGAAAGAATAAAAACTATTCAGAAGTATAAACTTTTTTGGGAAGGGGATACACTATCTGATTGTTTTAACTCTTGGACAGAGGACAAGTCCATCTCCTATATTCTAGTTTCCCTTACTTGCTAGTATATTTGGATAGAGAGGAACAAATATATCTTCAAGAATAATTCTCCTTCAGTTCTCTATGTGGTTATCAAGACTCTCAGATCACTTAAAAGACACCCAACAACAAAAAAAAACATATCCCTTCAAGAGCTTGTTTGATTACTCAGTTGGTTGATACTACTTCTACATGTTTTGATGGGGCAACAAAAACAGGTGGCAAGAAGTGTGGAGTTGGGGGTGTTATCAAAACTCCATATTTATCAGTGTATAGATGGTTTTTCAACTTTGGGGAAGGATCCAATACAAGGGCATAACTACTGGGAGTATGGGAAATTCTCACACTAGCTACAAATTTGTATCTTCATAAAATTAAGGTTTTGGGATACTCTAAGGTAGTTATAGAATGGATAACCAATAGAGGAAGACTCTAGGCTAGTGTTATCGAAGGATGGAAGCTTAGAACCAAGGAATTATTAAAAAACTTTCAAGAAATTAGTTTCCAACATATTTTCAGGGATTTTAATAAGGAGGCAGATCATCTATCTAAATAAGCTATACATGAACCTGAAGGCATAATTACATATTTCAAGTGGGAAAATGGGATTGAAGGTCCCAAAAGACAATTCATTCTATTTTGAAAATTTTTGTATTTCGGTATTTTGAGTGTGCTTATACTATTTTTGGGCTTTTATCATATAGATCTGGGTATATAAAGTCAGATGTTTACCTTTTGATATAGTATTATGGTTATGTAGCATCACATTTTGAAATATCGATCCTCAGAGACTTGTAAAAAATGTAATTTCCAGACAGTATATGTTTTGACTACTTGGTACATCTGGTTTAGTGTCTCACTGGATTCCATGTTATGGACAAGAAGATGTAAAAACATTATACTCTAATATATTAATTTGAGCAAAATTTTTATTGGAAAAAATAATATCATATTATTGGGTATGAATTTCAAAATATAACTACTTATAACAAAACTTAAGAATTATATCCTCAATAGCGGGAATTCATAATGACCTCTACTTTGCATTTTTTGAATTCCAAATGGACTAAACAAGAAAGCCAACAAATATTAACTATTTATTGAATATCAAAGTTAAATAGAGGGTATTCTTGACAACCTACACTTTTCATTTTCCAATTCCTAAAAAATACACAAGAAGGATAAAAAATATATTAGTGTAGTTTAAATATTTTACTGTGTGAAGCTTTTTTATCAGTTTTGCTTAAAATTTGGTCAACAATTTAGAAGAATTGCATATGTCAGTGGTTGAGTTTGCACAATCAAGGTGCAATAGGGTTTTTTCAAGGCACTGAATCCATTTATGTAGTAAAAACTACAATTTAAGAAAGGAAAAATTGCATAGCCAAATTCTAATAATGATTGCTGAAAAAAGTCCAGAAAATAAAATGTTTAGATTTATCCCAAAATATTAACTATGGAGTATTATCTTATTAAGCATGGAGTTCCAAATAAAAAAAAAAAATTATGATCTCTAATTTTAACCAAATTTAAGAAACATGACTCAATATAGATTATTCATCATATTATCTTATTAATCATGGAGTTCCATGGGGTGGGACGTACAGAGGGGGATCATCTTTAATCCTAGAGGAAAATCAAAAGCAACCTTTGCATGGGGTGTAGGGAAATCTACTAATAATCTAGTAGATGAATATACTCTGCTTCAAGGATTAAGAATAACAATCAATCTCTAAATCAAAGATTTGATTGTTTCGGGAGACTCAAGGGTAATAATCAATCAAGTGATTAACAAATCTCTTCAAGTTGATTATTTTCTAGCATCCATCCTTTCTTGGATCTTTCATGAGGTAAAGAGGCTCAAAAAGATAGTCGTCTTCCATGTTCTCAGGGAGAACAATCATCAAGAAAAGACGCTTCAATACTAAAAGGAGCGGTCCTTAGGATTAATGGGGCAATTAAATTTTAACCTATTCCTTAGTTTCATGGTAAGGTACCGAAAGGGGAGAGGAGGTGCATTCAACCTTGACATTTCTCATCATCATGAGCCTCAGATTACACACATGGTTCAGAGATATAAAAGGACCCTCACCCTACTTCATCACATGCCCATCATTGAAGAAACCATGTCCTTTGAACCCTTGTTTGAGGCATATCACAATGAAGGTGGGATAATGGATTTATTCTTGGGTGAAAGGTATGTAGGTCAGAGCTTAGTTTCCTCAATCGATGTTGGCCTAGTAAGGACTTCAATCGATTTGTGGGTCATTTTATGGAATTTCCGTCTTCTGTAAGTGCTTTTGTTTTGGATGGGTGAATTGACCTCTCTGGTTCTAGATACCTAGGTATTGTTTCTGGGTCTACTTGTTTTTTCCCTAGTTTCACTTATTTTCCTAGTCTCTTTTGGAATTTTTACTTGTTACATGGTTATTTTGTTGGTTACTTGGGGAATTCTTTATTTTCTAAAGAATTCTTCCATAGGATTTGGCTCTCCCGCTTCTAGTTTTTTCTATGTGGTTTGGGATGGGATTTCTTGTGTGTTGTTCCTTAGAGGGACCTATCATGATCTTTGGACCCTTAGACCCAATCAACAATCCAATTTGAACCTAGTTAACTACAGACAACATCATTCCTCTATCAACAAAAGCATTATGGATTATAGACAGGTCCAAGGCATCCACAAGGAACTCAAGTGTCATGAGGAAACAATGTAACTAAACCTCCATATTCTCAATGATGACCAAGGTACACCAGAATGAGCATCATTGTAACTCAAATAATGCATGGTTATGGATGTCATTGCTCAAAAAAATCAACACATTGATGTATTCAAATCCGAATGTGACTCCCTTGGAAAATTGGTTTCAAACCTAAGTAAGAGTTCTCATTTGGTGGCTTCAAATCTAATGTCTACCACCTTTGTTCATCCCAACTTCAAGGATGATAAGATAGTGCACCAATAAATTAAAGATATGGACATAGGGAATCATGAAACCCATGTAGCCATCGAAGGGTCGAAGGAGGAAACCAATCATCATATGTTATGATATTATCTTATGCTATGCAAGGTTGTTAGGATTCTAGTCAAACTTTCTATAGAATATATACATGTAAGAATCTATGGGATGAGGTTTTTTTGAATTTATGTTTTTTTTGTGTATCCAACAAACAAGAAGTTGGTCATCCTCTAATGCCAAAAATTGTAACTTTGTTGTTTAGCTCAGGCTACAACTTTTTATATAATATTATCTCCCAATTTTTGTTAAAAAAAATTCATAGAGTTCCAAATAAAATAAAAAAACTTTAATCTCTCTAGAGAATATTCATGGCAACTTGTTCCTTTACATTTACAAAACCACTATTCTTTTCATTAATTATTTTTTCTATAAGGTAATGTTTAACATTTAGTCAACCATTGCAATTTCATTGTAAAACATTGTTGTAATAAAGAATTAAATTATTTCCCAAATCAATTAATAAAAATATAACATCATATTTTTCTAAATTATTCTTTTAACAATATGCTCTATCAATGTTGAAAGAACTTTTTTTTTTCTAGGTTATAAAGCCCAAGGAAAACCCTCAAGTACTTCCCCTCATTTCGAGGATGGTACCCAAGGTAAACCATAGAATCTTTAGAGCACAAGGCCAATAAAAAATAGGGTTTTTAAAGCCATTACAACAATATATGCGTTATGAGCTCAATAGATCACTTGCAAGAATTCAACCTGGGTGGGGAGGATAACAATCATTCCTCCCAACCATTGTAGATAAACCTAATTAACAATGTTGAAAGGATTGTTACTCTTCAATGGTTGCATTTAGAGTATGATTTACACATACATTTTCTACACATATATTGTCAATTTGCACTAATTTCCCTGCACTAATCACACCTACATGATAGCTTAGGTCCTCTCACATTAAAGCCAAAGTTTTCAAATTTTCATTTACAAAGTCTACCATTCACATTTTTTTTTGTCATAACCTACTCTACCTTTCCCATGGTATTTCCAATTTGCATACTATTTCCCATGGTATTTCTAATTTGCATACTATTTCCCTTTGTCTACAAAGTAAGACATTCCAATGTAGGGCCATCAAAATCCCACATGGATATTATGAACAACTTAGCAAGAGGAGGAGGTGGGTAGTCTAATAATTGTATTATCCTTGGCACTTTCCATGACAATAATGATACATTCACTATGTATGGGTGGTGGGTGCTAAGGGAGTGGGGGGGTCATTTTTGATCCCAAAGAAACAAAATAATTTGAATTGCATGGGGGATTGGGATCTCAACTAATAATGAATAAAAATCCTTAACATTGTAAAAGGGTTTATTAATCTTAAAAGACAAAGGGGTTTGAACAACTTCGATTGTATGGGAATCAACAATAATACTAAGATCCCTTTACCAAAAATCCCTCAAAAGAATTCCAATCTATTCAAGCTTGCATAAATAATTTTAACATAGGTCCAAAGACTTTGAAACAATTGAGTCTTTTTCATCTCTTGTGAAATCAAAATAAGCTCACATATAAGTAGGTTAATGAGGGAGGAAGGTTGAAACAGGGTATGTGTGAAATAAATGGGGGCTCCACCATTCATCCTCCCCCATGATGCATATGCATATCATGGCAATACATCCTCATTTAAACACATGTCATGTCATGCAAAGTTGATGGGATAACAAGTTAATACACTGACACATAGGGTCTACACTTAGTGAACCCATGGCATAGCATCTGCATTCATGGGATATTAAAGAATAACCCTAATTTCTTTATATATTGATAAATACCTCCCAAAATTGTTTTGTTGACCCACACCCCCCTAGATACTTCTTTCCAATAACAATAAAAAACCTATTTTTACTAGATACCCCTTTTTTATATCCCCCAATCTATAAACACCTAGATACCCGACATCCTCTCCACCATACCTATAATATATTGACTTTATTTTTCACAATTTAAAACCCCCCTTTATGAATGAACGTAATAAGATATTGGCCAACGGGGTGAAGCCCTCGTGCAGTAGCATCACCCCTCACATTCGTTCATCACTTCTCTGGCATGGGTGACTAAGAAATGTACAATGGAGGATATATGTGATGCGTGTGGGTTTATTTGGACTAGAATTAGGACGTGGAAAGCATTATTTACCCCTTCTTTGGACTCCAACGCCTTCTCCAAGTGCAAGCAAAAGACCTGTGAGATTATTTGTTTAGGAATTGGGATTTTTCATGAGTTATTTAGGTATGTTCCAAAGTTCGGTCTCAAGTGCGAGCGATAAACATTGTGATGGTTTTTTGTTTGTTAATATCACTAGGGCCACATTGGCACATTTCCACTGCAATAGTGGATGTTGTGTCTTGTGTGACATTGATGCAATGAACACATGAATCAAGCAATGTGAAAGGGAAATAACAAAGGCATAGTGTAGTGTAATTAATCTGGGACAAATGGAAAGGGGGATTTGAGGAACAAGTACAAAAGGAAAACTACACTAGGGATTCTTGTGTAATGGAAACAACAAAGCACATGTTGAAAATTCAGGAATGACAGAAAGAGGATGAGGCATTCATGGGGGCTCAATGGAGGAAGCAGTTGGATCTCAATGTATAGTTGAGATATCTACAAGTAGTGGTGGGAAGAATTGTATCCAATCTTGACCTACCTCTAGAAGTCATCTCATCTCCCCCTATCTTTGGCCTTAAAGGATCATAAGGATATATAATGCTCTCAAATTCTGGAACCGGTTGACGACACATGTGAGGTTATCCCTAATATACTTTTGAGGAAGAGGTTCTTGTATGAAGTTGGAAGTGAACTAAAGGAGGACATGTAAGAATATGCCCATCATAGACATGGAAATTAGTAATTTTCCTTTCAATCTTTATATGTTTTATCATGTAGTGTTTTTTACTTCAGCACTATATAAGGTAGTACACCCATCAAACCAATAGAGGTTGGAACATGGAACACTGACCCTATGGGTTGATGGATTTACAGTTTTTCATTTTGGACATCCGACTATTGCCACCCTTACATACTTTTATATTACAAATCTATTTGATTTGACCACAACATTTTATAATATAAAATATAAACATTATTATGAAAAAAAAAACATTAAGAGTAACTATTTCATATAATCAAGTTTCACCTATAATAATAATAATGATGATAGGTTAACTATGATTGTTTTATATAATTAGACTTTAGTTATACAATAGGTGAACTTACCTTTGGAGTATGGGGATTGGCGTTGGCTAAATGTTCTACTTTTTGTTTTTTTTTTCTAGAATCTGGGGATGTAAATCTGAACAAAATCACTATTTTTTGTTGTTTAAATTGCATTTATGAATGCATAAATGGATTCAACGTGTTGAAAAACCCACGTGACACTCCGATTATACAAACTTAGCCACTCAAATATGTATATCCAACCATTTCTCATCAGATTTCGGGCAAAATCAAAAGGAAAAAATCGTTGAAAAAGAGCCAAAAGGTAGAACGTTTAGACTACACGAATTTACATTGTTGTTGCAACAATGTGTCTAGTAGTCCTTACAATTACCATTATTAATGAAATATATTTTTGGGTTGAGTGGTGTACTATATACAACCCTTTTATATTGGAGCCCCCGACTACAACACATGTAGACTTATTAGTCCCTGCCAAAGCAAGTACTATAACTATAATAATTTTCGGTTAGAAACTTTGACTTTGAATTAATTTACCTCTTTTTAAAAACATATCCAAAATTTGTTTATATACAAACTTAACCACTCAAATCTATAGATCCAACCATTCCTCACGAAATTTCGAGCAAAAACAAACAAAAAAAAAAAAATACCCCAAAAAAACCAAAAAACCAAAATGCAGAGCATTTACACTAGAAAATAAATAGGTACCAAATCCTTCCATTTTAATAAACACTCCATCATCCTTCTCTAAAATTCACGAGGAGGTAGGCTACTTGTTCATTCTTGCCTATGTGTGTTCGTGGGACACGCTGCCAATGTCGAAGAGATTGCCCTCGTCAATGATTTTTCCCCATCATAGTAGCGCAAATCTTCCCACTAATAGAGATGAGGTAGGGAGTAATAATAAATATTATTATTATTATTTTAACAACTTAAATTTAAATATTTATTCTTTTTAAACAACGTCATGGAGAGGATAATAATAATAAATATTATGATTATTATTTAAAAAAAAATGGGCGGACTTAAGTTGAGGGTATCAAAACATGTCCGCTAAAGTTATCCTGATGTCTCTTAACGAATGGATCAAAAGAATTTGTATATTAGATTGCTTAAAGATTTTTATTAAAAATTAAATAAAACATTTATGGTTTTTGCAAATAGGTTTTTTTTAGCATTTTGAATCCTTAGTTTAAAATAATCTTGATTTATATCGATACTTATTTATCTTTTAAAAATGAATATATCATTCTATCAAATAATTATAATATTTTAATATAATTGTAATTTATTTGAAAGAAAAAAACTAAATAATTATAATACTTTAATTTAATTACAATTTATGAAACAAAATTAAAAAAAATATTAATGTTAATTTAAAGATGAGGTACGAATAATAATAATTTAATTTTAAGGTCATAGTAAGCTAGACACCAAATTAGTGTATAAGACTTTTTTTGTTTATGAGATGTGGGATCCCTTCTGTGCATCGATTTGACTGCTAAAGTTTATGGAGGTGTATATACCCTACTCCCCTCTAGATTTGAATGTGTGACATACCCCATTTGAAATTTGTGATGTTCTTGTAGAACAATCCTATATGTGGAAACACCATGTTGTTTATGAGTCTAGGTCTCATAGTGTCATTGTTACTTTGGGATGCTAGCTCTACAGGGTACCAGAGGCAGTCCCGACTACTGTAGTCTCCTTGATTTCAGTAAAGCAACGTTGAAAGGTAATCTCTTAGACCGAATTTTTTTTCCTCTTCCTGGTTCGGTCGTAAGGTGAGTGGAAGGTTATTGCAATAGTCATCGCCTTAGCATGGAACCTCTCTACACAACAGAAGCATGTGAACAAGATCATAGAGGAATACAAGGATATTTTTGGTTCACTTACGGGGGTGTCTTTGCACTGCCAAGTCAAACATTCAATTGACTTGATACCTAGTGCTCCTTTACCTAATGGCTCAATATAAAAACACTCTCTTCTGGAGAATGCAGAAATACAATGTCAAATCCATGAGCTCATCCAAAAGGGCCACATTCGACCAAGCTTCTCACCTTGTGGGAGCCCAATTGAATTGGTGCAAAAGAAGGATAGGACATGGTGACTCTGTATTGATTATAGAGGCCTAAACAAAATTATTGTTAAGAATCAATACCTGATCCCCCAGATTGATGATATTTTTGATCAACTTAAGGGTGCCAAGCTCTTTAGTAAGACTGATATGAAGTCAGGATACCAACATGTCTCAATTGAACAGAGTAATGTATGGAATACTTCCTTCAAGTCTAAAGAAGGCCTTTTTGAGTGGTTGTTCATGCCTTTTCACTTGAATAGTTCTCCAACAACATTCATGAGGATGATGGATGAAATATTGCGACCGTTCACAAATTATTTTGTGGTCGCATGTATGGATGACATTGTCATCTTCAATAGAAATTGGGAAGAACATTTGCAACACATTCAACTGATCCTAAGCACTCTGTGGTGACACAAGTTATATACCAATATGTAGAAATGATCATTTGGTATGTAAAGAATTTAGTATCTATGATACATTGTGGATAAACATAGGGTGCATGTGGACCCAACTAATATCCAATCCATTCACAATTGGTCAACCCTGACGACTCTAGAAAATATCCACATCTTCTTAGGTCTTGAAAACTTCTACCGTAGGTTGGTGTCAGGGTTCTCTCATATCACTTGGCCCTTAATCCAAGTGACCAAGGGTGGAGATAAATTCGACCTACAACAACCATTTGAGATTGAGGTAGATGCCTCTGACTATGCTATTGGTTGGACAAACATTTTGAATAACCAAGTTTTAAAGAGCATGCACAAAAGTAGAAAAGGGAGCACTTTGGGGGGTCAAAGCAGTAGTCATAGTGCACGCAAAAGAAGGAAAGAAAAGAAGAATGCATGCACAAAGGAAGGAAAAACAACATGCTGGAGAAAAAAAAGGAAAATCAACATGTTGGTGAAAAAAGAAGGAAAATAACTAGGACATATTAGGGTCTTGGAATAAACTATTAGGGTTCCGAGCCCTAACTCTATGTATAAATATGTAATGGGTTGGGGAAGAATATGATGTTGAGAGTAAGAGATTAATTTGTGTATGAGTGAGAATCCTTACTGGATATTTTGGAGAGGTTTCACAGAGAGAGAGAGGCTTTCACTGCAGAGCGACGAGGAAGGTCTGGATAGTATGATATGTTATATCTATTGTAAGTGCAGTGTGTAGGTCCGAGATAGTGATTTCATGAAGACTAATATAGAAGACAATCATTGTAGATGTAGCCCAAGGATTGGGTGAACCACGTTAATTCTTGTGTCTGAATGTTTTTTGTTGATGTGATTTCTCATGGATGTTATATTTATGCATGATTAGTATAGATATGTTTACTATATGATTGGTGAGAAGTAATAATGAATGATATAGTGGGTGGCTTATGTTGCAATGTATGTCATAAGGGTTATGCACAATAGAGTTTGTTCACTTATCAAAGGATATGAATAAAGATATTGTGCACAGGGTGGATAAATAGTAATGGATATGATGATAGCCTCACATCCCCTCGTTCCTGCAAAAACTTGGTTCCTACAACCCTAGTATATTCCTCAGGTGATGTTGGGTTGTTATACTCTTTGCAGTGAAATTCTAGTCGAGGTGGATCGACTAAAAATTGAAGTTGAAGGAATCAATAGCAAGACGAAGGTCGAGGTGGTTCGACCAGGTAAATTTGAAGTTGAAGAGGTCAACTGACAAGACGTTGAAAGGTGGGCATGTGGCAACTGACTGAAGACCAAATGAAGTTCGACTGGTAGTTGACTAGTAATCTGACTATAACAAAATCCTGAGATTTGTGGGATTTGTAGCCAATGATTTGCATGGATCTGTAACCGTTTTTGGGTGCATTTTATTTAGGTTTTTTCCTACTGTAAATCCTATAAAGAAGGCATGTTGTAATATTGTAAAGGATATTGAATATTCAATCAATAATCGTAGAGGTTGTTGGTCATGGAGATGTACGCTGAATTAGCTACAAGGTTGCTCTTGTGTAAAACAAGAAGGTATGATTTTTATTGTGTCTTAGGTGTGGACAAAGGTTAGGCATGTAATCTTTTATTTTGATTGAATACTACAACAAGAGATCAGAATGCTCAAGGAATTTTGGTTTTACTAATTTTGGTTTCTAGGGTAAAATCTCTGTGTGCTGTGTTTTTGCTTTGTCATTTACTTTCTTGTTTAAATTTTTCTTCCTCTCTTATGTTAGGTTTATCCTGTAAGTGTTCCTCATTTCCTAACATGTGGTATCAAAGCTTGGTTTAATAACATGTGGTATCAGAACGTGGTTTAACAACCTTGGATCTGAGTTAAACCCTAGATTCAGTAAGAGTTGTATGTAAGAAATATTTAAAGATTGTGTTAAAGAATGGAGAGTAGCGCGATAATAGAGATCAAAAAATTCAATGGCCATAATTTTTATCTTTGGAAGCTTAAAATTGAATATCTCCTTGTAGATCGAGAATAATGGACAATAGTTTGTCCAGGTACCATGCCAACACGTATGTTGACAGAAGAATGGGAGAAACTCAAGATGAGGAAAAGGAGTACGATTCAACTTTGTCTTGCAGATTTGGTACTGCTGAATGTCTTAGGTGACGATTCTACCAAGAAACCGTGGGACAAGTTGGGAATATTGTACTAGTCGAAATCCTTGGTAAATAAGTTGTTTCTTAGAAAGAAAATATATGTTCTAAGGATGAGTGAGGGTAGTTCAGTGACTATGCATTTAATACCATTTTAAGCTAGTTATCTTCTATGGATATTAAAATCTTTGAGGAGGAGAAATGTGTTAGAATATTATGTTCTTTTCCAGAATCTTGGGATAGCTTAGTTGTGTCTATAGGAAGAAATCCAACCACATTAGTGATAGAATATGCGGTTGCATCTCTACTGTCAGAAGAAATGAGAAGGAAGAACATGGAAGGATCGACCAAATATGCATTAGTGGTGAGAGGTTGACCGATTGAAAGAGATAGAGGAAAATTATCCAATCGAAAGTCTAAGTCGAAGGGTAGATCTAAATCCCCTTTTCAGTCGATGAGAAGATGCTGGAAATGTAGTAAATTTGGGCATTACAAAAACAAATAGAAGTCAAAGGTAATGGAAGTCAGTATAGGATCCGACAAGAAGTAGTCGACTGAGAGAAATATGACTCCAGATAAGGGAGGCGATGTGTACATGGCATCAACCAGTACATAGTCGGATAAAGATGTTTGGTTGATTGAATCAGGAGCATCCTATCATATTACACCACATAGAGAATGGTTCTTTGAATATGAACAATATGAAGGAGGAGATGTGTTCTTGGGGGATGACTCGACAACCAAAATTTTTGGATGAGGAAGAGTTCGACTGATACTACAAGATGGGAGGATTATAACCCTTCCAAGTGTGCTACACATTCCAGGTTTGGAAGGAAACCTGATATCTGTCAGGAAGATGAGTGATGCAAGGGTGCACACTCTAATTCAGAAGGATTCATGCAAGATGGTCAGAGGTGCGATGGTCTTAATGAAAGGAGTTTGGATTTGAACATTGTACAAGCTATTAGGGAATGTTGACTTGAATGGATGCAACAACATTATTGTTCCTGAAGTCGACTCGACTCGGGATGAGTCGATTCAAACCGACTCGACAAGTCATCATAAAGTCAACCCGACCATGCTATGGCATGAGAGGATGGGACATATTGGAGAAAAGGACTTCGATCTATGCATAAAAATGGTATGGTCGAATATTTTCCTGAATGTAATTTAGAAGTCAACTTTTGTGAACATTATATATATGGAAAGAAAAGTCAAGTGATGTTCCCATCTAGATCAACAAGTGAAATGAAGATTCTAGAGTTGGTTCATAGTTATGTGTTTGGCCTTGTTTCAGTGACTTAACTATTGGGTATGTGTTATATTCTTTGCATGTGTGTGTGTGGGCACGTCAGATTCAAAAACTGCGTCTGACGATCCCTTGTAGTAGCGCTCTTGGTGTCGTGTGTGCTAGGCGCTTCCTAGGGGGGTCCCAGGGGGGGGCAGGTATGGCCCCCCTAGTTACACGTAGTGCCCCAAAATTATTTTTGGGCGGTTTTTGCTATTTTTAGCAGTTTTCTAAATTAATCCCGGATTAAGGGATTAGGGTTTTGGTATCTGTAGAATACCTTAAAACATTGTATATATTGTATGGTGAATGGTGAAATTTGTGATAATGAATATTAGAAAGGTTTTCCCGGTTGAGGGTTTCCGATATAAATCTCTGTGTACTATGTGAATGAGCCATTGATTAATTTCTGTTTTTCTTAAGAATCTATATGCATTGCTTTACTTGGCAGGTTTAAAACTTACATGTGGTATCAGAGCTCGTTTTTGGCTTCAGAGGGACGCTTTTGTTGTTGAGGGTTTGGCTCGGTCTTGATAGATCAATTTCATCTTGGGTTTGTGATAAACCCGGGTTTAGTGGGAGATTTTGCAGTGGAGATTCGAGTATAGAAAGAGGAATTGAGAGCTCGTCTAGAATCAAGATAGATAAGTTCAATGGTAAAAACTTTGAACTACGGAAGCTCAATATGGAGGACCTTCTTGTAGACAAAGAACACTGGATCGTTGTGGATCCTCGTACACAACCTACTGGTACACCGTCTACTAGCACACAGGCTACTGGTACACAACCTACTAGTACACAAACTACTAGTACACCACCTACTGGTATGTCGAAGGAATATTGGGAGAAGTCGGACAGAAGAGCAAGGAGTACCATTCGTCTCTGCTTGTCAGATTCGGTGTTGTTGAATGTCTCGGGAGAATCTATAGCCAAGGAACTATGGGATAAGTTGGGGAATTTGTATCAATCAAAGTCCCTGGTAAACAAGTTGTTTCTTTGAAAGAAGTTGTATCATCTTAGGATGGAAGATGGATATTCTGTGACAAAACATCTAAATGCCTTTAATACTCTGGGGTAAAATCATGAAGATGGGTAACACTTTTGCTTTTTTTATGACAAAAAAAAACTGTTTTTTCACAAGTTCTTCAACTTCCGGCATACAAAAGTATTTTTTTTTATTTAGAATTTCACTTTACAGTAAAAACAGAACTTGTGAATAATTTTGTTATATTTCTAATGACTATTTTTCAATTTTTTTTTATCAAGATTTGATATGTCAATTTGACAATTGTTTAACAGTATGTTCTTTAAACATGAAAGGAATGATAATGAGTTATTGTTTTCCACAACAATGTATCTATTATTAAACTTATGTTTTTAAGAAATGAAATATACTGCAACAATCTACAGAGACTCTATTTTATTATGACTATAATTTTGAATCTAACAGATGAATATTATAATTTCTAGAATTTTTTGAAGCTGACCAAGATGAAAACGTTGTAGATTTTAAACATGTGTTTTTCTACACCTTGTATCTATCTTAATTTTTACTTAAAAGTAAAATCTAAAAATACCCTTTTGAAGAGAAAGTTTAACAATTATGAATATACATTTTCCATAATTTTTTGTTGTGCATTTTTAGAGATATGGATTTTTCATTTCACCGAATCATAATCTCACCTAAAAATATTATGCAGTGATTTTTTTATAAAATTAAATAAAATAAGATAAAAACAATTAAAATGAAAACAAATTATACCCAATGAAAGTAGATTCAATTTTAAAAATGTTGGTATCAATTCTCAAACTAAATTCTGAGTATTTGTAGGAGTCCGCTACCTCCAAAGATGAAGTAAGATGGAGAGAATTTGCAGTTTCCTGC
>SNQJ01S0050312.1:67925-82669 GCA_010110895.2 Picea sitchensis | reverse complement strand
ATATTTGCGAATACCAAAATCATATGGTCACATCCCATGGTCACTTGAGGAAAGGAAGGAGCTACATAAAGAAGGCCGAAGGCACCAATTTTAGTTGCAGAGAGGATCATTACAGCCTCCAAGCGCCATCGGATCTGATCTCCTTATTGTTTCTCGCCTGGAGTAAATGATGGCAGGAGCGGGTGGTTGAGACTTCCTCTCATTCATTAAGTGAGGGAATGGAGGTTCTGGCAAGCCGTCTGCCCGAGGAGGTCCTGTGTATCGATTTTCTCAAAGAAGCCATGCTGAAGTCCTCGACTAAACAGAGAAGTCTGCGCACGCTATCCCAACACTTAATGGCTCAGCTACTCTCCTTACAGGAGCCATGCGTAGTTAAGATGGCGCTTAGAAGAAGATATCAGTACGAGTTTGACTGAAGGGACACCAAGCTTTGAGTGACTGTACACACCTCTGTGAGGTGAATTTTCTTGGGTATATAGACTCGGTTTTGGTTTTCTGGGGGGGGATTGATGGTTGAGCAGAGCTCCCTACTGTAATGTTTTAGCAGCTATTCTAGCTATCAGCTTATGCATCTGTATATGAGATTTCTTGTTTTATGACAGATAGTTCTTCTTACTCCGTCTAATTTTCATCTTATGCTAAGAGGGTTCGTGAACGACTGACTCGCGCGAATTATTGCAGTTCTGTCATGATAAAGGATTTATTATCACATAATTGTGTCCTCTGGCTTTGCGTTTGAATGTAAGCCGATCTTGTGTTTAAATGCCTTCTTCTACAGTCTGTTAGAAACCTGTTTTTTATAATAGACCTCCGCTTTTCTCTTGTATAAGTCTTCCACTTGTTCACCCTTTACTACAGCTCACTGTCTGAAATTTATGCAAGACCTCACTTGCTCATGCATACCTGGCCTAGTTTCAGAGTTGGAACACTATTGTTTTGAGTTTCCCTCCATTCAATCACCCATATATAAACAACCGTGACATAAAACTGATGGGCGTTGGGCTCTGCTCCTGCTAGCAATCCAGGAGTGACTTCCATCACCAACATTTCTGGCGCCGTTTCCGGGGACGAAGTTGAATATTTTCCTCGGGGTTGAACAACAACGATTAACTAATTTTGAAGGTGCATCAGATATCAGAAATATCAAGATTGTTGTTGTGCACCTGGTGACTCCATTGTAACGACTCCGCTGGGGAGAATTTGCTCTATCAATTGTGGCTTTCAGAGGCAGACACACGCGGTCTCATCCACAACTGCCCCTAGCTACACCTAAAACTGATCCAGAGGTGGTTCTCAAAAAAGGAAAGGCTCCTGAAGAAGAAGCTTCCACCACCGAAACAGGTAATCTGCCATCTCCTTCTGTAAGAGCTTTGTTTTCCCCTCATCAGTTTCTTAATAGACCTCCTTCGTAAGTTTCCCGTTTCCTGAATTTTGGGAGTGTTCCTGTTGAGTTTTCCCCTCCTGGTCTGGGATTGGAGGGAGAAATCCTTGTCACTCCCCTCTCCTCTAAAGTTGTACCTTGGCGTAGACCCAGGACCACAGAAGATTTCCCCACTCCTACACAAGGAGAAGCACCCGCTGACTTGAGCTCGTTAGCTTTCTCCTTAACTCCTCTCTTGTTTCCCACTCGCATTAAAAAATCATCCCCAGTATCCACGTTTCGAGTTCCTTCTCCTCCGATTTCCCCTTTACATAATATCCATATGGCCGAAGAAAATCCCCCTATGACTGCAATGGAGGCCATCATAGGCGCTAGGTATGCTCCTCTTATATTACCACAGCTTCTCAATGCCCTCCCACCAGATGGATACCTAAAGCAGTTGCCCAAGTTTACAAGTGAGGGGAACATAGTTGATGAAGAACACCTAGCCACCTTTTATACTTTCACGGATGATAATGTTATCATGCACGCAGACGTATGGATGAGGATTTTTGTCCATAGTCTCCAAGGAGAGGCTAGAAAATGGTTCAAGGCCTTGCCTCCTAGATCTATTGATGGGATCGAAGCTCTAGATAGTACCTTTTTGAGACAGTGGGGAGATAAAAAAGATTTCATGTATTACATGACAGAGTTTGGGTTGTTGAAGAGAAAAGAAGGAGAGTCTGTCTCCAAATTCTCCAAGAGATTTAATAAAATGTACAACAAAATCGCTGCTGAGATAAAACCCTCTGAAGCCTCTGCAAAGATCACTTACTCCAGCGCTTTTGATCCTGATTTCTACCTACTGCTAAGGGAGAGAAGAGCTGCTACGCTGGCCCACATGCAGGATGTGGCCGTGGAGGTAGAATATAACATATTGGCTGTCAACCGACTCAGGAACGCAAGCGATAGAAATATGCCCAAGAATAGGCATGAAACTTCCTCATCCAGTTCCTCTCCCCTGCCCCATCAGATAGATGAGACAACTAGAGCAATAAAATCGCTTGTTGCCAAGATGGAGAGGTGGGAATTAGAGGGGAAACCCATGTACAGAAATCCCCAGAACACTGATAATAGAGGTTTCAGACGACCTGCTAACAATATGCCTCAGGTTTTCCTGAGGTAACAAAGGGGAAAAGATAGAGATGATCAAAGGGTTCAAACCCCCCTCCAAAACAACCTAGTTGATCATGAGGAAAGAGAGGATATAGACGAGTTTGGCCCTGAGATTCACTGTATTGAAGACACTCCCCCTTTTCCCCATTTGACGTAGTCCACATATGAAGAATCCCTGATGAGCGCTCAAATTCATGAGTTGGGGAAAGAGCAAAGGGCTGGTCACACTTCTAGCAGATATAATCTCAGGTCGAGAAGGAAAGAAGGAGACTTTGATAGCCCAGACCAACCCCTCATAGTAGAAAGACCTACTAGATCTGCAGCAGCCACTACTAAGCATAAAAGAGCTCAGAGTGATTTTCCAACTGTCAAAGAACCCGTCACCAAGGTAAGGGAAGCTCATAAGCCCATTCCATCCTTTAATTTTGAACATGAAATTCAAAATATTAGGATCCCCGTCCCCCTCTCAGAGCTAGTTAAAAACAAATATTTTAAAAGATCCCTCTCCAAGATGCTACAATCTGAGTACCCTCAGCCCCCCACTGACTTGGTAAACCTTCAAGATGAGAAGCCAGTCGTCATATTAGGCCCTATGGTCGAAGACAGAGATGACTCATCCCCCCCCCTTCTACACATCCCTGAACATACATGATAAAGTGTTGCATAACTGCCTCATGGATTCAGGGGCTTCCCATAACCTTATGCCAAAAATAGTCATGGAGGAATTGGGACTGGAGGTGACAAGAACTTATCATGATTTATATTCCTTCGATTCAAGGAGAGTGCAGTGTCTAGGAGTCATTAAAGACCTGGTGGTTTCCCTGTTTTAGCTGCCCATGAAAAGTGTGGTCATGGATATTGTGGTAGCCGACGTTCCCCCCAAATTCGGTATGCTATTGTCTAGATCATGGATCAAAAAACTCGGAGGGACACTACAGATGGATCTCACATACACCACCATTCCGGTCTTCGGAGGGGAACAAAGGAGATTATACAGAGAAGCCCAACTAGCCTACATTGTCAGTGATGAAGTAGACCTTACCAATCACCCCATCTTTGCACTCGACACTGACTTGGGGTCTAGTTTGTTGCAGCTTATCGATGCCCCTGAAATCTCTTTACTAATCAGAAAACATCCCATCCCTGATCATCCGATTTCCCCTCAAATCTCCTTTGTGTGGAAGATGTTTTTTGACGGAGCCTCTTCTAGCGAAGGCACTGGCGCTGGAGTGGTTTTCATATCGCCTTGTCAAGAAGTCATGTCCCTGTCATAAAAGATGGAATTCAAAGCCACCAACAACGTGGTAGAGTATGAAGCTCTTGTTCTGGGTATGAGGGCCGCAAAGGAAATGGGAATTAAAGAGATAACAATATTCGAAGATGCTGAGTTGATTATTCAGCAGGTAAGGAATGCTTATCGTGCCCATAATCCCTGGCTCATAAATTATCAGAATGAAGTATGGGACCTTATTGATAATTTCTTCTTGGCTTTTAACATTTATTTCATCCCGAGGGGAGAAAATACTTTGGCTGATTCTTTAGTTGTCTCAGCTAGTTTGCTCAAATTTCCTCTTCCGCCTATGGTGAAAAATGATTTTGATATAATATATAGGCCCTTGGTGCCAGACAATGTCAAGCATTGGAAGGTGTTCGAGGATGATTCGAAAATCGAGAGGTTTCTCCAATCAGTTGACAAATTTTTTGCATTGCATATTGACCAAGATCTCGACCTGGAAGATGACCCTCGTCCTGAGGAGTTTTTAAATAAAATCACTAATCATCAGATCATTCAGCTGCCCAACAATCACATTCCAAGAGGACTTTTCCCTTTAGAAAGATTGTTCGATGGGAATGATGTGCCAGAAAAGTGCAAGGTCTCAAATGAATATGTCGATACAACCGAATGCAACATTGGTTCACAAAAGGAGCCTAGATTCGTCAGATTGTCAAGTAGTTTGACCAGAGAATAGAGGGCCGAATATACGCAGTTGTTGCGAGAGTTTGCCAATGTGTTTTCATGGACATATGAAGACCTCAAGACGTATGACACATATGTCATCGAGCACAACATCTCGTTGAAGGAAGAGGCTAGGCCATTCAAGCAGAAGCTAAGACAGATAAATCCCATGTTGCTTCCCGTCATGGAGAAGGAAGTAAAAAAGTTGTTGGATGCACGAATCATTGTCCCCTTGATATATTTCGAGTGGGTGGCCAACTTGGTCCCAGTAAGGAAGAAAAGCGGAGAAATCAGGCTTTGTGTCGATTTTAGGAACCTGAATAGAAGCTCAAAGAAAGACAATTACCCCCTACCTAAGATGGAACATATATTGCAGAGGGTAACTGGTGCATCCAGGATATCCATGATCGATGGGTTTTCTAGCTATAATCAGATATCATTCATGCCTGAGGACAGGGAGAAGACAGCCTTCACCACTCCTTGGGGCACATTCATGTATGCCAAAATTCCATTTGGGTTGATGAATGCAGGAGCAACATTTCAGCGAGCCATGGATATAGCCTTTATCGGAGAAAAAGACCGGTTCATAGTGATCTACCTAGATGACATCACAGTCTTCTCCAGGTCTGATAAAGAACAGCACTATCACTTAAGGAAGGTTTTCTCGAAGTGACAAAGATTTGGTCTTTCCCTTAACCCCAAGAAGTCCATGTTCGCTATGATGGAGGGCAAGATGCTAGGCCATATAGTATCGGCGGAAGGAGTAAGAATTGATCCCAGTAGAGTGGAGGCGATTCAAACCCTGTCACTTCCCAAGTCTAAAAAAGAGGTCCAGGCATTTCTAGGAAAGATTAACTTCCTAGGAGATTCATCTCAAATTTTGCTAAATTGGTAAAAAACATCACAGCAATGCTCAGAAAGGGAAACAAAGTGAGATGGACCACTGAGCCTTGGGCATCTTTTGACCGAATTAAAAAGGCATTGATTGAGGCACCTGTGCTAATCAGTCCTGATTATTCCAAGGATTTCCTGCTTTTTTCTTTTTCTTCCTGGGATACAGTGGCGGCGGTCTTACTGCAGAAAAATGAGGAAGGGCGTGAGCAGCCCATCGCCTTCTTTAGCAAGGCATTAAGAGATGAAGAGAGCAGGTATGAAATCATGGAAAAGTAGGCCTATGCCTTAGTGAAATATCTTAAAGATTTTAGATTCTATGTCTTGCATTCAAAAGTAATAGCATACATTCCTTCAGCTTCCATGAAGGACATCCTTGTGCAACCCGACGTAGATGGGAAAAGAGGTCGATGGATCGCTAAAATTCTGGAATTTGACTTAGAGATAAAACCCACGAAGTTGGTTAAGGGGCAAGGTTTAGCCAAGATGTTGGCTGAATCCAACTGCGAAGCCTTGGAACTTAGTTTCATCAATACTCACTCAGGATCTTAGCAAGCTGAATCGCCCAGCCAATGCTCTCAAGATGGCTTATCGCTGGCAAAATGTGCCTGGTATCGTGACATTTTGTATTTTCTACAGGAGTTGAAGCCCCCCGATGGAATGGGAAAAAGCAAAGCAAGGGCTCTAAAGCTCAAGATAGTTAGGTATTGCCTTATTGACCAAACCTTGTACTGGAAAGATCCTCTAGGGGTATTTCTGAGATGCCTGGACCCACAAGAGTCCCATAAGGTTACGTTTGATTTTCATAGTGGCCTTTGCGGAGGTCATTATTTCTGGAAGACCACAACCCACAAGATACTCCGAGCTGGGTATTACTGGCCCACTTTATTCCCCGATGTTTACAGGGAGATCAGAGCTTGCACCAAATGTCAAAAGTTCTCAGGAAAGCAACAACTCAAATCGTTGCCATTGAAGCCTATAGTAACTCCAACACCTTTTCATCAGTGGGGGTTGGACTTCATTGGAGAAATTCATCCTCCCTCAAGTGGTCAACATAGATGGATTCTGACAGCAACAGATTATTTCACCAAGTGGATAGAGGTTGTCCCCACCAGAAGCACATCACACAAAGTAATTATCATCTTCCTGGAGGATATCATAGCCAGATTTGGCTGTCCCGGCAGGATCGTCATTGATAACGCTGCTTCTTTCAGGTCTGAGCCTCTAATCAAGTTCTGCGAACAGTTCCATATCTCACTAGTTCACTCCACCCCCTACTATCCCCAAGGCAACGGTTTAGCAGAGTCCTCCAACAAAAGCTTGATAAGTATCATTAAAAAAATATTGGAGGACAACAAAAGATCTTGGGATTCAAAGTTGAAATTTTCTCTGTGGGCCAATCGTGTCACAATGAAGAAGTCTCTGTGCACTTCGTTGTTTCAACTAGTCTACGAAGCATAAGCGGTTTTCCCTACTCAGCTTGCCTTACCTGTGGCGAAGTTCTTTCAAGACTACGAGGGAGAACCAGATCATATGATCAGAAGAATTCATCAGATAGTTGAAGTACAGCAGATCATAGAACAAGTGAGGGATGCAGCTTACAGTCATCATCAGAAGATCAAACAGGTTTTTGACAGGAAGGTCAGCAAAAAGGAGTTCGAGATCGGGGATTTGGTATTTAAGTGCGACGCACCCAAACAGGATAAAGGCAAGAATAGAAAGTTCGACGCTCTCTGGATCGACCCCTTTAAAATCTCTGATATTTTCTCCAACAACACATATGCGTTGCAGGATCTGGAGGGTGAAGAGGCTTTCAACAACCCAGTGAATGGGCATTTTCTGAAAAAATGTTTTGTTTGAGCCTTAGACGGCTCCTATGTTTGTAAATATTGTCCTTTTTCCTTTGAGTATTTTCTTTTTACATGTTTTCGGCTTAATAAGTGACTCTATAGCCCAATAGCAAGGCACTAAAGCTGTGAAGGGAGTTCTTAGAGCATAGCAGGGACGACTCTATCCCCCATGGAGCCTAATGTTAGCGATTATTTTTGTCATTTGGCACAGAAACACCCAGGGTTGTATATTGTGCACGAAATGCCCAAGCACACCAGCGAAAGGACCAAGTTTCTGGTTACGAGTTAAGCGAGCGAGCAAGGTTTTGATGTCTACGGCCGAGATCCATCCACGAAGCAGATCAATGGTTATCGAGATCTCGGGGTTACCAAGTTACCCGACATATAGCACTAAAGAACGCTCCTATATTTCAAGGATTGAATCTGGGTCGTCCGATCCAGTGACGCGTGGCACAGAATCCAGTCACACAGGTGTATCGGCGTTCTGGAGTTCATGGGGTAAGAGTTTCATGTCGTCCAACATCGCGAAACCCTGAACCCTGATAGCACCAAAAGAACAGAAGCTGGGGCCCATGACATCCACGAAGCATTTTCAACCGTCCATTCAAAGGGGACACCTGGCAACAAGCTGAGCCATCTCGACGTTTCGCCCGTCGCAACTCCAAGGTGAAAAAAGAAACTCTGTTATGTTCCGATGCACAAGATGTCGGGAGAGTCCTGGACCCTGGCCCACAAAGGTATCGGGTAAGTTCAAAGCCATCATATCTCAGAGGGACACGTGGTGCCAGATTAAGACTTCTCGGCATATCGCTCATCGCGATTTCAATCAACGAAGGTTAGCCCTTACATATTCGCGAATGCTGAAAGCATATGGTCACAGCCCATGGTCACTTGAGTAAAGGAAGGAGCTGCATAAATAAGGTCGAAGGCGCCGAGTTCAGTTGCAGAGAGGATCATCGCAGCCTCCAGGCGCCATCGGATCCAATCTCCTTACTGTTTCTCGCCTGGAGTAAATGACGGAAGGAGAAGCTGGTTGAGACTTCCTCTCATTCATTAAGTGAGGGAATGGAGGTTCTGGCAAGCCGTCTTCCCAAGGAGGTCTTGTGTATCAATTTTCTCAAAGAAGCCATGCCGAAGTCCTTGACTCGACAGAGAAGTCCACGCACGCTAGCCCAACACTTAATGGCTCATCTACTCTCCTTACAGGATCCATGCGTAGTTAAGATGGCGCTTAGAAGAAGATATCAGTACGAGTTTGACTGAAGGGACACCAAGCTTTGAGTGACTGTACACGCCTCTGTGAGGTGAATTTTCCTGGGTATATAGACTCAGTTTTGGTTTTATGGGGGGGGGATCGATGGTTGAGCAGAGCTCCCTACTGTAATGTTTTAGCAGCTATTCTAGCTTTCAGCTTATGCATCTGTATATGAGATTTCTTGTTTTATGACAGACAGTTCTTCTTACTCCATCTAATTTTCATCTTATGCTAAGAGGGTTCGTGAACGACTAACTCGCGTGAATTATTGCAGTTCTGTCATGATAACGGATTTATTATGACATAATTGTGTCCTCTGGCTTTACGTTTGAATGTAAGTTGATCTTGTGTTTAAATGCCTTCTTCTAAAGTCTGTCAGAAACTTGTTGTTTATAACAGACCTCCACTTTTCTCTTGTATAAGTCTTCCTCCTGTTCACCCTTTACTACAGCTCACTGTCTGAAATTTACGCAAGACCTCACTTGCTCATGCATACCTGGCCTGGTTTCAGAGTTGGAATGCTATTGTTTTGAGTTTCCCTCCATTCGATCACCCATCTATAAACAACCGTGACATAAAAATGATGGGCGTCGGGCTCTGCTCCTGCTAGCAATCCAGGAGTGACTTTCGTCGCCAACACTTTCATCGAAATGAAAAGATTGCATCTTCATATCTTTGCATAATTTTCGAGTCGGTCAAAACACCATATTGTCCATGCCATTTTCCTTTTGAGTAACAACAACCGTAAAATAAAGTGCTTATAAAAATTGATTAGACATTTTTATCTTTTCTGGTAACAAACCTACATTAGATTAGTTGTAGGGCTTTGGAATAGGTATGAAAGTGAACTTTCCAAAGTTGCAAACAAACATAGAATCTTGAGTTAGGGAGCGGTTAAATCCACTTATTACATTTTGTCTTGGGAAGCCCTTCTAACACAAGGGTCAACCACGAGGTCGCATTGAGACCGGTAGAGTTACTCACCCTTCTTTGTTGGTATTGGTGTAGAGGTTGCACGTATTATGGGGGTCGTTTGAGAGGTATACCCACAATGATGAGTGGAAGCCTTTCAAGTTGATTTTGGGCTAGATACCCTACCCTTGCACGTGGATCGAACTGTCGACTGTTTCCCCAGGCATCACTGTAGTGATTGGTAACCTTAGTTTCCTATCTCTCTAGGTTCTTTACACGAGGTGATTGTGTAGAGGCAAGTCTTCACGGTACCTAGAATTGACGTTGGCCAAACTCACTCGGGCTCCTTGGAGGGTATACCCATGATTATGTGTGGGAGCTTGCACCAGGTTGTAAGTCTGTTAAGCAGGTCGTCAATGTAACTTTTCCACCCGCTCTATCTCAACCCTTTCTTACTTTGTTCCCGCGACGTTGGATTTCATCACCAACTAGTGCGTTCATTGTAAGAAGGTTTTGTTTTCTTGCTTTCTTACTAGATTTTTAGCGTGTGTTGTTTGTTTTCCTTAGAGGACTCTAGATTTGATTTTTGTTTTTAATGGTGTCAGTTCCCGAAATGGCCAATGAAGGAACCCCTGCTCCAGGGGAACCTTTTGTTTTTTCTTCTTATCGAAACATTGGTCCTCCTCACATCGCTACTTTGAGCCTTCTAGGTCTCACAATTAGATTGTCGGTGTGGTTGTTTTCCACTCAGGTAATATCGAATGAAGTAAGTGCTTCGGTCATAAGCACTTCCCCCCAAGAACATCAACCTCATGTTGATCCTTCACCTTCTTCACCAGTAAGGTCTTCTTCGCCTTCTTCGCTTGCAATGTTGCCTTTTGTTTCATCTTCTTCGTCAGGTGAAAGTTCTGAAGCTGGTAACCCGGTGAATAAGAAGAAGAAGAAAAGAAAGATTAAGAAGAAGAAAGATAAGCGAGGGTCAAAACCTCCGACTATTGTCAAACATGTTGGAAAACAACCAGTTACTGTTAATCATGCTGGGAGTGTTGATGATGTCACGATCACCCAAAAAACCCGTAATCCCAAGTACCCTTGCAGGCTTTGTAAGGGTAGCCATCTTCTTAAGGATTGCCCTGGTCTATCCAAGGTTATAGAAGTATGGTATATACACCCTGACCAACCCATGTCATCAGCCTCTGAACAACATACTGATGACCTCCAGTCAACTAGTCATGATACGGTTGGGAAGAAGAAAAGTAGAGTCAAGTTCTCGTGCATGCTATGCAAAGGGAGTCATCTCACTCACCTTTGTCATCATATGGACGAAGCCTCGAAATTACTGGAAGACATGATTGTTTCACAGCCTCAACTTCCAGCTGCTTATCGCAAGATTTCTCTCAACCCACCTGTAGTTGATGGAATGATTAATCTGGTTCCCTTGTCAGTCAATCTGATTGATCATGCCATCAATCTCGTCATGCCCTTAGTTGAACTAGTTGACAAAGTGTTTGATCCAATACCATCCTCGGTCAATCCCACTCTCCCCTCATAGAGTGAAACCCAAGTGGTCGATCCGTTTCCACCTATTGACCCCCTTCTCCCCCTGGAGAATGAAACCCAAGTGGTCGATCTGATCTCTCCATTGGTCAATCCTACTCTCCCGCTCGAGAGTAAACCCGATACCGCCCATGTTTTTCTCGTTGATACAGACTCTGCCGTGTCAGGGGGTATTCCTCCTCCTATGAAACTCCCTCCAAGTAATGAGGCCATCTATTTTGATTGGGATGTGCTAACTGGACCTCGTCGTCCCTCTTACATGCCTTTCCAGATTACAGTACAGGATTTTGGTCGGGACGTTCTTCAAACATTGATAGATGAAGGTTCATCTGTTAGTATTTTGTCCTCTCTTTCTTGGCAAAATTTGGGTTTTCCTCCACTTGCGTCGGTTATGCAGAATCTGTTAGCTTTTAATAGAAGAACTAGTCAACCTTTAGGGACCCTTCCTCAGTTTCCTATAACTTTGGGAGGAAAAACTGTCTTTATTGATGTCATGGTAGTCCAATATTCTTTGGATTTCTCTTTACTTCTTGGGAGAAATTATGTCTATGCCATGAAAGCTATTGTGTCTACTCTTTTTCATGTGATATCTTTACCTCACGATGGACAGGTTGTGACTGTTGATCAACTTTCATTCATTGACCCTGGCTGGATTGCCTCCCTGAATGGTTCTTGTATGCAGACAATATCGCCCCTACCACAGGTCAATTATGTGTTGTTGTCTCCCATGACTTCAACTTCTGATGACTTAGATCCAGTAGTTGATATGGTAATCTCTTCGATAGGGTCGTTAGAGCCTGATCTCTTAACTCTTGTCACAACCCTCGACATGGTGTCCTTCCAGAGTATGTTTCTTCCTTCTAGTGAAGACCTCTTGGAATCCATGACCGAGTTTTGTCTCTTGACATGGTGTCATTCCGGAGCATTGTCTTCTCGGGATCCATGATCCAGAAGAGAGATTTCTGAGGATAGTTTTTTGCATCTCTGAGGCAACCTCGTTAAAAAATGAAACAGAGGTCTTTGAGCATGGTTTTTTGATTTCAAGCTCATTAAAAAATGAAACCACGTATGAGAATAGTTTTTTCATCTCTGTGGCAACCTCATTAAAAAATGAAATAGAGGTTACGAGCATAGTTCTTGTTTCTATGTCAAGCTCGTTAAAAAATGAAATAGTTTTCCCCCTTTCTATTTGAGTCAAGTCCTTCATCTAGTATTTGAAGCTTCATTTCATTCTCCTTTGTAGTTGGATGAAACAAAGCTTAGGGGGAATTTATCCTTGGCCTCTGCTAGTTTCTTAAGCTGGGGGCTAAGTACCAACCATCCCTGTGTTATGCATTGGGAAGTCGCAAGCATAGTTTTCTATGGTTCAATCTTGTGTAAAAATGAAACCACTTACCTTAAGCATAATTTCCTCTGGTTCAAGCTTGTGTAAAAATGAAACCAGGTTCAAGCATAGTTTTGTTTAGATTTCAAGCTTGTGTAAAAATTAAAATCTATCCCAAGCATAGTTTTGTTTTGTTTTAAAGCTTGTGTAAAAATGAAAACAATCCCGAGCTTAGTCTTTGTTCTTTCTCATGCTCGTAAATACATGAGAATAAGTTACCGAGCTTAGTCTTTGTTCTTTCTCGTGCTAATAAATAAGTGAGAATGTAACCGAGTATACTTTTATGACTTTTGCAGACTCGTAAAGGTTATACAAAAAAGGAACCCCCTGGAGTCTCCTTTAAGCTCTTTTCAGACTCTCTAAATATGAAAATATTGCCGAGCAATCTTGTTATTTTCAAGCTCGTTAAAGTATTTGAAGAAAACGTCTGTTGAGAAATAGTTTATCTCTTTTTCGGTCTCATCAGACTATTTTACGAAAAAGGAACTGAGAGAGTTCTCTTTAAGTGTTTTTCAGACTCTCTAAACATGAAAAACCCCTGAGTTTTCTTTCTTTGGACTCGTTAAACAAACATTGAAAGGCCCACATGGGACCGAACCACTCCTTCCTAGGGTTCGTTAAACATACTCTGAGGGACTCATCCAAAGGATGAGCTTACATTTACAAGCATATGTTATCCTCCTCAAGTTTACGTAAAAATAAAGAGGTACTCACCAGAAATGGTGGGGGAAAAATTGCGAAAGAAATGTATCTAAACCTGTATTCTGTAGAAGAGTCGCTTTTGAACATGATACCCTTTCACTCGCCTTGTGTCTAGGTTGGAAAATCCACTTGTCTCCTGATCATACTCCTATAAGATTACAAATTGGTCTGTGATCCTTATTGCTGAGTCAGTATTTCCAAGACAGTTGTCGTGTCGTCAGTATGTTCAAAAAGATGACCAACCCGGAAAGTCTTCTATTGTGTCGACCATTTCTGCAATTCTTTAAGCCTTCTATTGCGTCGGCCATCCCTGAGTCAGTCCTGAATCACTTGTTACTCTGATCTACATCAAATCTTGTTACTTGCTTCATGTCATTGATGTGGGATACATTAAGGCCCTCCTGTGATGAGTCTTTTCCTGTCGACTTCAACTCATTATCCAGGAATTAGACTTAGAAACCAATTGGTACCTTGAAACTTGCATGCCTCAATGGCAAGTTTCCTCGCTTTCGACAGTGGATTTTCATTATTCACCCCTGATCGTGAGATTCCACCGAGTGTTCAACTTCAACTCATTTATTCACATTCGTTGGATCGTACTAGTGTACCTTGGGAGTCATTGACATTAATGGTGATTTCCCTCGCACATATTAACGGTTTCATCAATGACCAGTAATCAAGTGGTTTCTACCATGTTCAACTTCAACACATGTAATCACATGGTTAGATTCGTACTATAGAGTGGCGGAGATGAAGACCCTGGATATTTTCTGACAGATTCAGGTTGCGTTGGAGTATATTCAGTTTGTACTATTGCATAGATCCACATTGTATGTCTGGTGGCTATGTTCAAATTTGAGTCTTTAACACATAGATCCACAGTGTATTTTTGGTGGCTATGTTAAAATTTAAGTCATATTGGCATGGATCCACAGTGTATGTTTGGTGGCCATGACCTATCTTAATTGACATGGATCTTCGCATATCGGCATTTATGATTTGAGTCATTTGTATTCTGAGTATGGGAATGCCTACCTCAGTGATGATATATTATTGTACTGTATTTCCTTGTTTGTTGGTAGGTTTCCAACCGAATGTTCCTTGTTCCCTACACACACTCGACAAAGTATTTCAGCTATCACTTTGTTCTAACTTCATACTTTGGGGGGCTCTCTGTTACACATTATTTTCGTCATCCCTATGATCTTTAATGATGTAAACCTATCTGTTTCCTTCAGAGGGGTCAGTGGCCTGAGTTCCTAAAGAGAGAAGGGAGAAGAAATTTTCCTGAGAAAAGAAGTTGCATTTTCCTATGTAAAAACCTTATAAAAAAAGGAAGTTCACAGGTTGCTATATAGGCAAGGTGCGAGAATGACCCATTCTCGCAAGTTGTACTATATCTAGGGTGTGAGATGTTCATAGGTTGCTCTATATCTAGGGTGCGAGAATGCCTACACGTGGGAAAAATGAGTGGTTTCTCGAATATTCTAGAAGGAGAAAATTCTATGGTGAGGTGGCATCCGAATGGTTTGGATCTTACTCTCTTTCATGATTTACTGGGATCATCCTAACCTCCTCACCTTATCCTCTTCAACTTATAAAAGGAGAGGAGTTCTCATGGAGAAAGTTAGCTTTGTTGGTTCTTGAGCTTGTTAGCTTTGGTTGGCTTGGAATTATTAGCTTGGTTGGAGTGGCTTTGA